>SRZU01000005.1:497179-625953 GCA_013183765.1 Fusarium xylarioides
AATATAAGAGAGACTTTAGCTTTTAAGAGGAAAGTTTAAAAAATAGCTTCTTATAAAGATAAAGACTTATCTTAAATTTATTTAGTAAAAGTTAAGTTACTAGGTAATTAAAGGTATAATAAAATAAAAGCTATAAGCTACTAAAATGCTAAATTTACTATAATATTTATAAATAAATAGCTACTAGTAATAAAATAAGTAAGATAGTAAATAGATTCTATTTACTACTTAGTAATACTAATTTATTAAAAGTAAGCTAAGATTATTATATTTAATTACTATAAATATACTTATATTAAAATTAGAATATATTATATTAATTTCTTTAAATGTTTTTATTTTAGAAGCCTTTTTCTTATAAATAGCTAAGTTTAAATACCTATATATACTTAATATACTAGTTCTAGATATATTAAGATATATTAGAGTAGTATAGTAAAAGCAGCATATAATCTATAATCTTCTATTTAATCTTTATAGACTTTAATTAAATTAAAACTAGCTAGAAGAGTCTCTCTTCCCCTAGAAGATTTTTAAAGCTTTTAATTCTAGTAATTAAAGTAAATAGGGAGTACTAGGTATAGATTTAATATATAATATTTACTATTATATTATTTTCTACTAAAGAAAAAAGGCATTAATAGTAAAAGGGTTAAATAGAATATAAAAAGGCTTACTAAGTATAGTTAGTTTAAGGCTAGGTAAGCTTTATAAAGACATTTTAGTAATAAAATATAACTTAAAATTAGTTTAAAAGTAAAAAGAAATTTTTAAAAAGGATTACTATAAAAGATTATTACTTTACTTAATAACTTTAAACTAGAAGATTTATAATTATATTAATTAATTTTAGCTATAATAAACTAAAGCTATATTAAGTTAAAGTAAGCCTTTAGTATAATACTTAAGACTTTAGTATATTTTATTATATAAATGCTAGATTATATTTAGTTAGCTAAAAGAGCTATCTTTACTTAAACTTAATAAGAATCTAACTATAAATAAAAAAGGTTTTTTAATTCTTATTCTTCTTTTTTTTTTATAATTTATAAAAATTTTAAAATAATATAAATATATTACTTTTAAAATAACACTTAATAATCCTAAAAGTAAAATTCTTTCTAAGATATATATTATATTAATATTTTACTTACTATATATATTTATTTATTAACTATTTTATAGGTATTACTACCTTAATTAAATTAATAGTTAAGCTTTTATACTTTAAGATTTATCTTATAATATAATAAAAAATTATAACAGTTAAATATAAAGCTATTAAGTAAAATTAAAAATAAACTAAAGAAGTTAAGAAGATAACATATAATATAGGATAAGTAAAAGCCTTAAGGTTATATATAGTAGCAATTAAAACAGAATAGTAAGTTAATTCTTAAGTACTTTTTACTATTTATATTAATATAATAAGTAAAAATTCTTTAGAATATTTATTAACTCTAATATATAACTAAACTTCTTATACTATAACTACTATTTTAATAAATTATTTAAAAAATTAGATGAAGTATAAAGTCTAATTTGCAATTTTAGTTATTAGTAATTAAAGCGCTTTAAGAAATAAGTAAAAGCTTTATTATTATGCTATTTAAAAGTAAATTAAATATTTATATTTTAGAAATTTTAATTAAATATAATTAAGCTTAAACCTATATATAATTTATATAAAGTATATAACTTTATATTATATTAATATAAGATTAATAAAGATAATTTATAAAAATATAAAATCTTAAAATAGCTTTATAAAATAATAAATAAAAGGCATATTAGCTAATTACTATAAATAATTAGCTTAATTAACTCCTTACTATACTTTAATTTAAGTAAATAAAAATCTCTAGTATCTTATTCCTTATACTAATACTAGCTATATATTTTTTACTTATTTCTTTCCTTTAAAGAGTCTTAAAAGCATTAAAGTAATTTAAGGTTTAGTATTAATAAGCTCTAATAGCTTATAAGCTCTAATAAAGAGCTAAAATATAAGATAATTAGTACTCTTAAAATGCTATAATACTTCCTTACTTAGGCCTAAATGCTATAAAGTAATATTATCTTAAAGAGATAGAAGCTTAAAAAGGTAATTCTATATAGTAGATATATGCCTTTACTAGTAATAGATTTATTAGATCTTTCTAAGTATAAAGGGTTTACTAGTTTAATAGAAATATTAATAAGCTTCTTATTATATTTACTATTTTTAATAATAAAAGATTTAAAATCTATTAAAGTTATTATAATAAATTAGTATATTATAAAATCTTATAATAATATTATTTTATTATTACTTTTATACTAAAAGGAACTTAAAGGAAAGAATATTCTTATATATTTAACTTAAACCTAAAAGCTTACTAAAAGGCTCTTATATAAGAGCTTAATTATCTATAAATAATTTAAAGAATAGATTAAAAGGCTTAAATGCTTTTAAATTCTTTAGTTTTATAATATACTAAATATATAACTTAAATTAAAAAAAGATATTTAAACTATAAAGTAAAAGTATAGATTATTTATAGCTAATTATAAGTAGGTAATTACTATAAATAATTACTATAAATACTTATCTAGAGAACTTAAACTTAGTTTAGATAGTATTAATCTTATACTTAACATTTTAAGAGTAGTTTATAATTTTATTACATTTAACCTATAAGGAATATAATATAATAATTATTAGCTATTTAATATAAGTTATATAAATTTTAAGATTAGCTTAAATAATTAGCTTAAATTAATTTAAAAATATTATATTTTTATATTATAATCTTTTACTACTTAATCTATTTATTAGTTTTTAGTAAGACTATAGCTTAACTTTTATTTTAGTTAAGCATTTTATTAATAGAAATAAGCTAGTAATTATTCTCTTTAATAAGATTATTAATATCTTCCTAAAGAGAATTATTATTATCTTATAGGATTTTATTAGCCTTAAAAGTTAATACTATAAATGCTTTATCTTTAAAAAGATTATAATATTTACCCTTTCTAATATTACTTTAAATTAGCCTTTAAATATTAGTAAATAAAATATACTTACTAGTCTATACTATAGTTATTAAAAGTAGTATCTTTAAGTACTTTTTTAATTATCTTATTAGCATTAAGATAGTTTATATATTAGTAAAGTTTAATCTTTAAGTAACTCTACTGCTAATTAAAGTTCTTCTTTATAATCTTATATTTATAGCATTTTATAGAAAGTATATTTATTTTAGTATAGGCTTTCTTTATATAAGGATTTATTAATAAATCCTCCTTAGGCTTTTATTTATATAATAGCTTACTAGGTAGATGCCTTAAGAGGATTAGCTTAAATAATTACTATAAGTATAAATAAGCTTCTTATCTTAGCTTCTATTACTTATTTTTTCTACTTTAAGAAAAATTAGAAAATAGTAGCTCTTATTATAATATATAAGGAAGATAAAGGCTAAAGTATAAAAATTAATATCCTTATAGCTAAAGGTAATTATATCTTAAAAGCTAAAAAATTAAAAGTTTAAGAGAGATAAGTTTAAAAGAAGATTAAGATTTTTAATATTATAGTAAAAATAAAAAAATAAATCCTAAATTTAAAGTATTAATTTTAAATAGGTAATAATTAGTAGAATACTTTCCTTTAATTAGCTTAAAATTTATAATAAATTACTATACTAAGACTTATTACTTAAAAGACTAAATCTTAATATTAACTTAACTTTAACTTTTTAAACCCCTTAAATTTTAATTTTTATAAGTTTTAAGTAAAATTTAATATTTCTTTTATTCTAGCCTTTTTAATTAATCCTTTTATAGTAATTAATTAAAATAATTACTTCTATTAAGCCTATACTTTAAATTTTAATACTATATAACCTTTTAAATTTTATAATTTTTAATTCTTTTTTCCTTTATTTTAAAAGTTTTTATCTTTAATCTCTTTTTCTTATAATAATCTATTAAGATAATTACTTTTAATTCCTTAATTACTTAAAATAACTAGTAGCTAAAGCCTTTCCTTATAAGTAGCTTAAAAGACTACTAGTAGTAAATAGCCTTAAAAGTCTATTACTAGTAAATAACCTTAAAAGTCTATTACTAATAAAATGCCTTAAAAAAGTATATATAAAGCCTAAGTACTAAAAGGGAAATCTTACCTTAAGGGTCTTATTACTACTTTTAGTAAGCAATTTATTTATATTATAATTCTTTTTTTTAATACTATTATAAATTGCTAAATAAAGGATTATAAAACTTAAATTCTTAAGAGCAATAAGCCTACTATTATATATACTTCCTTTATTTACCTTATTTATAAAATTATATTTAATATAACTAGAGACTATATTATAGCTTCTACTTATATTACTTTTAATACTATTAGTACTTTTAAAGAAATAATTAAAGCTTTTATATACTAGCTCTTTAAAGGTAAGTTATTTATAGTAATTTTATATAATAATTAGTTATATTAATTAATTTTAAATTTAAGTATTAATCTTCTATTTACTTATATTAGCTATAAGACTATTTAAAAGAAAGATATATAAATATACTATTATATTTAGTATACTATAATAAACCTTATAAATAATTACTTCTAGTAAATAATTAATTTAAATACTATTAAGTTACTTTTATTCTTTAATACTAAGGAAAATTAAGTAGTATAGTATATATAAAATTAAGTAAAATTAAGAGAAATTTAAGCTTATAAAAGAGATAAATACATTAAAGCTTAAGTATATATTACTAAGGATACTAAAATATAGAAATAGTAATAAGATAGATAGAAAAAGTCTAAAATACAAGTTAACTTAAAAGATCTAGTAGCTAGACTTAAAAATGCTTTTAATAAGCTAAATAAAGATAAAGCTATATCTAATTAAAAGATATAAGATAGAAGTAAAGATAAGCCTAATTAAAAGCTATAAAATAGTAATAAAGATATATATAAGAGTATACTAGAGGATTAAGTCTAGGGTAATAACTAAGCTATTATAGTTTTATTATTTTTTCTTAAGAGATTTATTAAAGCACTAAAAGTAAAGGCTTATAAGATACTAATTTATTATTAATTTAAAGCAATTATTATATCTAATTACTATAAATTAAAGATATATATTATAAGTAATTTAAATTTTTATCTAAATATTAATTTATAACTAATCTTTACCTATAAGTACTTATATTTATATAATTATCTTATCTAAATACCTGCCTATAGGTAAGCATCTAAAATGGGTATCTCTAGGTATACACCCCTATTAAATGGGTACCTATAGATACCTATAGGCTGGGTATTTTAAACCCTAGTTGCCATGGTTGGCTGTACGTTGAGATCTGGAGACAGTTAGTATAGTTGGTCCAGATAACTTCACATTGACGGTGAATTGGGTGTGATCAACATGCAAACACGATAGAAGTTGTATTATCTCTGCTGTAACACTATTTCAAACTGTGCTTAGACAGCTTTACAGATACATCTGTTCCAGAGCCTTGAATAACACCATCATTCTCCAAGCTCCAGTCCTTTGGAGCCTTAACCACGGCAGTACTACCATGAGGTACCAACAGCTTGATGCTACCGTGTCCCTGCTTCTCATTCACATGTAAGAGCACTGAGAAATATCCATGAGGAGTCTCGAGTGAGTATGCCACCTCTTCCAGGTCCGCAAGAACAGGCTTAACACCAATTCGTTTCCAGCCTGCTTCAAGAGGATATACTCCAGCAAGATATCTCGGTAGCAGAAACACTGGCCATGAAGACCATCCGTGAGCAAGCGATACGTCATGGTTGAAAGGTGAACCATCAGTTTTCATAGCTTCCCAGTGAGCCCCAGAGTAGTTCGGGTTATCCTGATCCGCCATGACACCCCATACCTGAGATAACAGCTCTCTTGCCTTAATGCCCTCATTCTTAACGAAGAGAGCTTCTAATACAAAGCCAGAGGCGTAGGGACTAGTAAGTCCAAACTTGTCCCATTTGTCGAGACCTCGAAATGCGGAAGGTAAAGTTTCACTGGCTGGGAATATGCCCTCTATCAATTTTGGATGGTCTGGGGATACACCTAGAGTCGCTGCATACGCATTGACATCTTGGAAGATGCCATCAGGGTCTAGAGATAAAGAAGGTCGTATTGTGCCATTCTCATCGTTCCAAAGCCTACGGATCAAAGACTCCTTCAGTTTGACTGCTTGGGAGGAATAATGAGATGCAGTCTTGCTGTCTGGAGACATTGATGCCATGGCATTGAGGGCATCAAGATATGCAAGGTTCACACCCGTTGAAACACCAAAGACAGGACCGCCCATGGGGAACCACGTCACTGTTCACTATTAGTACATTAAAAAGGAAGGTGGTGAGAATAACATACTGGAGAGATACGGCGGCGCTTGCACCAACCCATCAGAGTTCAAGAACCCTTTGGTAAATTCCATCTGTCGTACAAGTTGACGGTATGACTTCTCCACGAGAGACGAATCGCCCGAGTGCAGCCAATAGTCTTTGATTGAGACGACCAGGAGCAGTGCATATGTCAACGAGTAGTGGCCGTAGTGCGGCGGGTCGGCTGCACCATCGTGCTCTGGAGCCTGGATAGGACACAGGTTGCCAAGATATCCTTCCTTAGTTTGATGACTGAGCAGAAGCTGGATGGTTCCCTTCCATGCCTCGAAGTCAGCAGTGGAGTATGCAATTGATCGACCAGTGACGAAGGCATCACCACCGAAGGAAGCTCGGTCTCGCTTTGCGCCGTCGATGATACAGGCGAGCTTGTTTGTTCCAACCTGGAAGTCATCGAACGTACGACTAGCATCAGATTGTAACAGAGAGTTGCTGTAGAGCGCCTGGCCATTGGTATCCTCGACTGATAGATCGCGGTAGAGTGCAACCCAACCGGGCGGTCCACCAAATGCGACAGAACCAGTGTTGACGAGCCCGTTGCCAAGCATCGCCTTCACGTAGATGTCTCTGACAGTGGCAACCTCATGGCCTTTGATCTTTACCACAACGCGGTCTTCCACCGTGACCGTCTCAATTGCCAGCCATCCCGACAGGTCCAGATTCTCTGGTAACTGCCATGACCCTCTCTCAATCGAAGGCAGGATAGATGACTTATTCGACAATCCCTCAACAGCTGTCAACATTCTGCTCCTAGTATCCAAGCAGAATATCAGGCCGTTGGTGATCATACGAATAGCCCAACTCGCACCATGCTCCTCAACCTTTGTCTGGAACGTGACCTTGTAGTCCTTCCATCTCGTGCCCTGTCGACAAGGGGCCCAGTGGCTTCCATAAACACGAGTGCCCTCGTCAGTAACATCCCACGCTGGAACTGTCTCTTCATTAGCGACGGTGCATAGCTCAACCGTTCGAACACCATCTCTCCAGATGCGATTGATGGTTTCGTCGGAGCAGTGGAAGTTGGCTTTCACTGGGGCATCAGGGCGCACGGCCTGGAAGCCGACGTTGGAGAAGATGATGCTCGTGTTTGGGTCGAGTAAGGTGATCTTTTGATATCTCTGTGATGCTTGGGTGAAGTGAGGTTTCAGAGTTTGAGCATCGTTGGTGACAGTCGCGTGGTGCTGGCATGCTCGGTAGCTGTCCATCGCGTTGGAGAATAAGAAGAACGGGCCATCGCCTGTATCAGTTAGCATTGCCACACTAGTAGATGCGTAGCGGAAGTGACTGCACCATTCTCATTGTTAATCCCCTCTATAGTTTCACTGTATGTGACCCGGAACGCGACTTGTTGCCGTCCTTCGGGCGCTGATGCAGACTCAATGGTAAAGACGGGAAAGCCGCCTTCGCATCGGCCGTAGTCCAATATGACTTCAGCCTTGTTCTCAGAGTCTGCATTGCTCAGAGCAAAAGACCATATTTCGTTTCCGCGTGTCACATTTCCTGAAGTTCGCAAGATTCGTTTTGCGGTAACGAACTTGGGTGAGATGACTACTCAGGATTTCGATCATGATGCGAGGCTTGAGAAGGCGGAGGTTGCACATGCTGAGGACGCTGTTGCTGTGAGGGATCATGAGATGACGACTTGGGAGTGTGCGAAGAAGAACCCTAAGGCGATCCTTTGGGCTGTTTATGCAAACCGTGAGTCTCTAACAAGTACTCAGATTCGTAATGATTAGTTCTAACTTGATGAATAGTGGGAGCTACTCTCGTTGGTTACGAGAACCTCGCTCTGGCCGTCTGTCTCGCCCTCCCAGCCTTCCAGTAAGTTAAATCCCCATAACGATCCATCCATCATATTAACACAACTATAGGATGAAGTTCGCCAGCCTCGTCGACGGCAACCTCATCATCCCAGCATACTGGCAATCCCTCTGGAACGCAACCTACAACATCATGCAGCTCTTCGGTTCTCTCACCGCCGGCTTCGTCCAAGACAAACTCGGTCGACGCGCTGTATTCCTCGCAGGCATCATAATCGTTTCTTGCGGTATCACTCTGGCTTATCTGGCTGAAACACCTGCTCAGTTCATGGGGGCCAAGATCATCTCTGGTTTTGCTGTGGGTGCGTTCCAGTCGACGACGCAGACTTATGTTTCTGAGATTACGCCGCTGCCTTTGCGTGGTATTGCGTTGTCTCTTAACATTCTCATGATGGTATGTCTCGTTATCTATAACCCTTTTAACCGATCTAACCATATTTCTAGAACGTCGGCTTCCTCATCGCCATCTCCACAACCTACGCTCGCGTCACGATCATGAACGAGTCCGCATTCCGACTCGTCTTCGCCGCTGCATGGGTCTTCCCCGGCATCCTCGCCCTCGGTCTCCCATTCCTCCCCGAATCTCCATACTATCTCATTGCCAAGAACAAGCGCGATCTTGCACTAAAGCACCTCGCCAAACTCTCTTCCAAAGATGAAGATCTCGAGGCTCGCATTCGTCACATGGAAGAGACTGTTGAGGCTGAGAAACTCATCTCCTGCGAGAAGGCTTTGTTCTTGGAGTGCTTCAAGGGCAGCAACTGGCGGCGTACAAGGATTATTCTGATCTGCATGTACATGCCCCAGATTGTCGGCTCGAGCTTGTCATCCAACGCTCCGTACTTTCTCAGTCAGACTGGCTTGAGCAGTGGTTTGATCATCAAGATTATGCAGATTGGTCTTGGTGTTTCTATCCTGTCCTCCTTGGTCAACATCTACATGATGACTCTCTTCCGACATCGACCATTGATGTTCGTCGGCATGACCATCTGCGCTCTCATCTACCTGATCATGGGCGTTGCAGCTGCTTCTCCCCAGTCCGAGAAGACCAACTTGGCTATTGGTGTCTCCATGCAATTCCTCGCTCTTGCTTATGGTCCAGCCATTGGATCCAGTCTCGCTGTTGCTGGTGAAGTGTCGGCTTCCAGATTGCGAGCCAAGTCTCAAGGTATCGCTTTTGGATTCCAGGCTATTACTAGCACTGTTTGGGTGACTGTTCTGCCATACATGTTCAACAAGGATCAAGGCAATATGGGTGGCTATATTGGTTGGGTCTTCCTTGGTATGACGCTGTTGATGATGGTGGCTGTCTTCTTCGATGTGCCAGGCACCAAGGGCAGGACGTTCCATGAGCTCGATATCATGTTTGAGAAGAAGATTCCTGCTCGTCATTTTGAGCACTACAAGAGTGATTGATAGTGTAACGTGCGGCTTTTGTGGGATGGGTCAACTTTGGCAGAGCTTTATTTTCTACGTGTAACATAGCAAGACTTCATTATGATGGTCAAATTTACTATGGACACCGGTTTACCTTAACCACCCGCTCTGTTACACTTGCACGTATGTTGTCGTGACGCTTGGGCCCTATCATGCGAGCTTTGACTTGACTCCAGATTCCTTGGCTCGCTATCTCAGGCAGTATCAGAGCTTGTGCACTGAGCATGCAGTGCTTAGATTCTGTAATACTCCCTAAAACAGCCGAATGAGACTCTGAGGTTACAGTGGATGTAATCGTTAGGATGTAATTCGTCCAGCGCTTAAAGGCTGCTTCGTCGAAGGCCATGAGCAAGTTTGCGCATATTTTAACCCTCTTATCATGGGCACCAATACAACCATGGATCTTGGCACTGAAGATGGCTTGACTAGATGAGTCGATTTGCGCATGAACCTTTTGGTTTTGTTGCGATGTTGAATGCTTTATTGCTTTTGCAAATTGTAAAGGATTAATTGGCGGTACGCCACCTCGCCTAGGTAACATGTATTCGACTACAGTTCAGCCCTACATAAATCCTCACTTCCCGTGCTTTTCTCAGGTTCGAGTTGCACTTCCATCTTCGAACTATTAACAGCAAGCAAGATGAGAGTTCATCTTGTAGCTCTGCTGTCACTACTCGTGAGCAGTGTGAATGGCTACAAAACAGGCCTCATGGGCTATGGCCAGTCATGGTACGACCCTCCATGCGCATACGCCTGTCGCGCCGTGATCGGCAGTGCACCTCTAGACTGCCCATCAATGGACCACCATAGCACGGGCATGAGCGAACACTCGCACGGTGGCTCCACACTAGCACCCTGCATCGCACAGAATGGCGACTTTCTACGCACTCTCGCATATTGTCTTAACACTCGCTGTGCAGATATATCAGCGTCGACGCTTGAAGCATACTGGGCGCAGCAAGCTACAGGGGACAAGACTGTGTCTACGGAATGGATGTATGGTGCTGCGCTTGCGAATGTGACGGCGCCTCCGAAGAAGACGTATACGGCGGGCGACACGTTGAACTACACGGCACTTATAGCAGATACTGATTATAAGTATCAGTATGATTTCAATGTCTTTTTTGACTGGGAAGAGGCTGTGCAGTCTACTTATGTGTAAGTCCGAGACACCTTCGCTCATTGTTTGGCTAATAGTTTGGTCTTTAGTATCGTGTTGATATTTGTGGGAGTCGCAACACCAGTCTTCTTCTCAGCTCTGGGCTACTTCCCTTTTGTCACCCGAGCCACAGATAAAATCAAGCCGTATCTCATCTATCCATCTTTCTTTCGCGGCTATAACATCCGTCCACTGCCTTACCTCCTCGGTAACGCCCCAACAATGGGCCAGGGTCTTTGGATCGCCATGTTCATTATCCTGAACATCATCCTCGGCGCAGTTTCTTACAGGAACTTTCCTTACCCCCATCCCTGGGGTTTCACCAAGTCAGCTGAGCTACTCGCATACGTCGGCTATCGAACAGGCCACATCTCGTTTGCCTTGCTACCACTCACTGTGTTGTTTTCTTCGCGCAACAATATTCTCTTGTGGATCACCGACTGGCCTTTCTCTACTTTTCTGGTGCTTCATCGCTGGGTTGCTCGTCTCTGTGCGCTTCATGCAATCATTCACTCTATCACTCTTCTTGCCGCCTACGTCAGTCTCGGAACATACTATACAGATGTACACAAGCCTTATTGGATCTGGGGTATTGTTGGAACGTTATGTCTCGTACTCCTTCTCGTGCAGAGCATTCTCTGGTTTCGTCGCGCTTCGTATGAAGTCTTTCTCGTCCTACATATCCTGCTCGCTGCTTTCGTCATCATTGGCTGTTGGTATCATATCTACTTCTGGAAGCCATTTTCTGGAGTTTATGAGCTGTGGATCTACATGGTTTGCGCCGTATGGTTCTTTGATCGGCTTTTCCGTGTGCTACGCGTTGCGAAGAACGGCGTCCGACGAGCGAATGTCATCGAGCTATCTGATGAAATTGTCCGTCTGGATATCCCTGGTGTCAGGTGGCTATCCACCCCAGGTTACCATGCCTACATATACTTACCTACGCTGCAATCGTTTCGTCCATGGCAGAATCACCCTTTCTCCATCCAATACTGCTCTATTGCAGTTGTCTACATCGGAGCGAGTATCATCCCACTCGTGTGACGTCGAGATGAGCCAGAAGATCCCCCAAGTTGCTATATCACAGAGGGTTGCAGGTACTGACAGTATCTCCCTCTACATCAAAAAGCACAAAGGCACCACAAGTCTGCTACGAAAACACACAAACCTTCCTGTTCTCCTTGAAGGTCCTTATCGTGGCAACATCACTCGTGATGTGCTCAAGTGTGACCGTGTACTCCTCATCGCTGGTGGAATTGGCATTACTAGTATTCTATCGTGGACCCGAGCTCACGTGAATGTCAAACTGGCGTGGAGTCTGAAAGAGTCTTCCCGGCCGCTTCTGCAGGACCTCGAACCAGCACTGAATGAGATAGCAGACAAGGTCATATTGGTGGGCGAGCGGTTGGATGTAAGGGCCCTTCTAGAACATGAAGTCGAAGCAGGTTGGAAGAGAATTGGCGTAGTCGTTTGCGGTCCTCCCGGACTCTGCGATAGTACGCGTTCTGCTGTCGTGAGTGTTGGAAAGGCAAGCGAGGCTGTGTTTGAGCTAGAGGTCGATGCTTTCAGTTGGTAAGCGGGACACACATGTTGTTTAGGAATACTGTTGGCCATTACTACGATTTGTCAATGTAAATAGCATCCCGATTGACACGGTGCCAGACCGTCGAACAGCCTACAGCAAGTTTCGGTGTCTGAGGCGCTCACTTGCACGGAATGGTAAAGTTCAGAAATAGACATACATCACACAGAGACCGATGAATCGAGACTGCTGTAAATGGATATCGCAATGCAAAACTCTAAAATGCAAACTATTCATACATCTTCATTATATATACCGATGAACTCCCCAGTTTTTTTTATTGATCCCTTGTCTCTTGAACATTAGGATCTCGCTCATAACGCCAACGCTTTCCATTCTCCTGCACATGCCACCTCGTCATGAAAGCACCCTCCTCCACCCACTGCGCCCACTCAACGCCCCATTTCTTCTCCACAGAGTCCAAGAAGGAGAGATAGTCAAAGGCCTGAACGGGATCCTTTTCTAACGGGTCAACAGCGAGATCGCTGAGGCGCCACTCGGTGTTGTCGATGAGAGGAACGCTGAGATGACGGTCGGGATAGCGGACATCGCGAACGTTGAGCATGGCTCGGCCGGGGTTGACAACGGTGAAGTGCCATTGGGCTTGGCCTGTTTGGTTGTTGACCATTTGCATTGGGCGCAGGAGGGATTGGCCTTCGTAGTTACCCACGAGGGACTCGGCGGCCATGCGACTGACGCCTTCGAGTGATTCACTCTCGAGCATGAGATCGAGGATCGTGGGGAGGACTTGGGTGGAGTGAACGGCGTGTTTGACGTTGAAAGCGGGGAGAGATGGGTGAGAGAAAACAAGCGGGACGTGGTCAGATCCAACGCTAGGGTTGTAGTAAGAAGAGGCCTTGCCATTCTCAACCAGCGGGACACCGTGATCACCAAGGAACACGATCAGAGTCTCATTCGCAACACCTTGGTCATCCAACATCTTGAGAACCTTGCCAATCCACTTATCATCGTAGCTCTCAGCGTTGGCGTAATGAGACATCTCATCAATATCCTTTCCAGAGCCGATAGCAGTGTATGTCTCATTCTTAGGAATACCGTAAGCGTGATGACTCGTGCTAGTGATATGCGTAAGGAAGACACGGCCGTTGTTCTCCTTGGCATCGTTGAAAGCATCGCGCATGTAGTCCTCAAGAGGGTCCTCCTGGAAGCCAAAGTAGTTAATGTCCTCCAGATCAACACGGTGCTTAGCCTTCT
The DNA here is from genome assembly GCA_013183765.1 of Fusarium xylarioides. NCBI lineage: Eukaryota > Fungi > Ascomycota > Sordariomycetes > Hypocreales > Nectriaceae > Fusarium > Fusarium xylarioides. The sequence continues at coordinate 510,808 of SRZU01000005.1, forward strand.
CGCTGCGAAGCGAGTCTCGGTCCTGGGTGTTCTCCTCGGGGTAACCGCAGGCAGCCATGAGCTTGTGATGGTTGTCGTAGTGGATCATGGCGGTCTGGAAGAAGTATGACTTCCACTTGGCAGCTTTCTCGTCTTCGGCCTTGTTCATGGCGTCGAAGATGTGAGGGAGGCAGGGCTGGTAGATGTGACGCTTGTAGTCGAGGTTGAAGTCGGCGATGAGAGGGTTAAGACCGCAGATGGTACCGACGAGACTCTTGAGAGTGTAAGTACCGGAGGTATAAGCATTGCTGAAATGAGCACCGCCTCGCTTGGGTGTCTTGTCGTGCTTGAAGCCATCATCGTAATCGCCAGTGACATATCGAGCATTGGGCATCAAATTCTTGAGGCGTTCCTCGACATCCTCGGGGATCTTCTTATCAGGATAAGAGTTCTGGAACTTCTCCCACATGTGACCGCCTTTCTTGAAGGGGAAGACATCGTTCCTGGTACTTTCGAGCAGGAAGAGCATGACATGCTTAACAGAGACATCCTTGAGCTTATCCTTAAGCTCCTCCAAGACAGGCTGGTCGAGGTTGGAGATCTTCATGGGATCCTTGGCGGCGTTGTAGTGAAGCTCGTTGGGTGTATACCAGTCTTCGAAGCCAGCCAGAGGCTTACCCTTGGGTAGCCAATCCATCTTGGGGGGCTCGCCAAGGGCCGACTTCTCATCCCACTGGTGCTGAATGCCGACCTGTTCAAACTTGGAGGGGAGTTGATCGAGGAGAGGTGCGGTTGATGAGACATCGACGAAGGGGAGGAGACCAGTGGTCCATGAGAGGAAGAGAAGTGAGCGGTCATCGGGACGCTCAAGCAACAGGACCAGCATGGCAATGGTGAACAGAGACCAAAAGAAGTAAGGCATGCCGTAGTGAATGCGCCTCACAGTCGAAGGCTGCACGCGAACACCGAAAGTGCTGACTCGTTGCGAGATTCGAGAGTAGAGTGTCTGCGACTTGCCATGCTCGACAAAGTCCTCTATCCAAGCCTCATCGTCAACATCGTCGTACTGGCTCTCCTCGGCAATGACAGGCTCAGGGTCGGGGAGAGGGCTGTAGATGTTTCGCTTCCTCAAGAATCGATTTGTCGCAGTCCGCGCCATAGCCCAAGGGAAATGGATCATGTCCGCACCCCACCCAAACACTCTATAGCACACATTCCGAAGTAGCCAAGCAAGGACGATCAAGCAGGAAGCGACCAAGATAAAGGTCACGAGACCAGAAAGGAAGATAGCTCTGGAAGTAGGGTCGGACACAAGGTTGAGGTTTCGCCAGTGAATCTCGGCGCCGGAAACGAGATAAAAAGTAATGGATATTAACGATAGAGCGACATTGTATAATATTAATAAACCAGCGACGGCTGTAGTGGCGTAGTGTAGTATTTGGGTCCTGGGAGACCATTGATCGAGGAGTCGGATTAAAAGAAGGACGAGAATATCTTGGACGAAGAATGTACTGAAAAAGGTGAATAATCGACCGGTAGCGACGGCGTTTCGGTGGCTGTGGATATGGGCGAGCTTGGATGCGAAAAGGGCTGAGACAGCAAAAGTAAAGATGAATGGGCGATTGGCAAGACGAGCGCCCAACCTCGTGGGCCAAGAGGGTATGCAGACCATGATTGATAGACAAAAAGCCGTAGAGGCTTAAAAAAGATAAGATAAATTAAATGAATGAACGAGAGAGTATGTAGCACTGATCACGTATAATGCTTATAAGAAAATAAATGTCACCTCAGAGCTGAAAGCCAAGCACCATGATCGCCGTTTCGTTCTAGACAGGAAATCGAAAATGTGGAGAAAGCAACCGGGAGCCCGGGACCATTATAACAGATTTTCTACCCATCATCGTCTATGCCTCTCTCTTATTTTTTTTTAATTAGCTGCGGCGTCTACCCAAAAAGCCCTGACCGAAAAGCGCCCCCCTTTACGTTATGCAAATTGAACAAAAACGAAGAAGCTCGCGTGCGCTGTTTCCTCTTTGCTTTGGCTAGCCCAAGCAATCTCGTGTTACGGATTTTCGGCACCGTCTGCTTATGCTTTAGACACACATGATTGGCGGAGGCGCGGGATTCACCTGTTTTTAGGGCGAGCCGAGGAGCCGAGTTTCAACTAAGGAAAAAAGGGGGCAGTGTTGGGTAGCGGGCTAGAACTTTAGTGTCATTGGCCGAAGGGTACACGGAGGCTAAACATGTTATGGTATGATTGACCGTGGGAGCTCGTTTAATCTCGTTGTACCCGAGGTCATGCATCACGAGACCAATTTCTCTCTGCTGCATAGCGGCGAAGCGCTAGAAATGGAAGAAAAAACCCTTGCTCGGTTATTCCCGAATCTGGACCTGAAAATGAGAGGAGGAGCTGCAGCCCTAAGTCGTGTCATGCCATGTCATTGCACCGTTTTTGCTGACTCTTTCGTCATAACCTGGAAGGAAATGGATAGATGCCAGATGGCAACAAGGTTTCCCTCACAAGGTTTAGGTAGGGAGTGAGTGTCCAAGCCGTTATCCGAAGTGAAAGTTAATGTTTTGTTCATCTTCGGTATGTAAACACAATGGGAAACAGAACAAAGCGCATTCATGCTTTATCCCTCGTTTCAAAGGACATTGCATAAACGAGCGAAATTGGTGGGGTCATCATGGCCTGAGTCATATTACTGTGATTTCTGCCTACCAAAACACAGCACAGCTCCTCTTCAGCTCAGCCTCTCTGCGCTGGCAAAATCCTTCCAATCCAACGTCAGCCACTTCCTTCTCGTGTAGATCGAAAAAGGCCCTCTCCTGAAGGAAGGTGCCAAGGTGGCTAAAACCAAGGGACCGGCTACAACAGAAATGTTGTTCTTGTCGCGGAATAGCGGCAGCACTATTTTGCAGGGGATCTGCGTTCTGGGCCCCTGGCGCGAGTGGGGAAGTGTGACAGTGATGGGTTGCAGTAGATCATTCGACTAAGAAGAGTTAGGGCATCGCGGCTAAACGCCAGAGTCTTTGTGATTTGCTTGGGTTCTTTATCCCTTGTTTTGGTGTTGATGTCATTGGATAATTCTGCACGGATGGGAAATGCCACGGAAGCTCTGTGATGCTGATGAGTGGCTATTTGCGCTACAGCAAATCACGAGAAAGTTTCTCCGGGTAGAAGTTAGCCTCTAATGGCCGGTTACCCGCAAATGAAACGTCGCACATGTGATTGGCTGCCTTATGTCTCTTAGTTCAGGGTAGTTCAAACCGTTCCTTGCGTTAACCCCAAACCAGAAAATGATCACGAGCTCCAGCTGGGAATACAATCTGAATGGCCTTCTCGTATTTGACGCTTCATGATGCCATGGTTAATTTATCATTCCGCTACTGAACTTAGCGCATCGCGGTCCGCGTTTTGTGGATTCGGGACCCCGGAACGTTCACAGTTACCGAACTTCCATGGTTTGACATGCGGGCTGTTGGATCCAGGGGCCGGGATGGCCTGGTGCTGCTATACGAGATGAATGACATCTCATACAGAATCTATACATAAGTCCAGCACAAGTGGTCTTTTGCAACTTCGACAAGGGAAATAGTTTCAGGCCGTGTTGGACCCCGCATGGCTTTGCGGTCATCGGGCAAAAGACAGTCACCATTACAGAACTTAGTTCCATGACTTAACATTATTGTACATTGCCGTTTATTCATATTGCATTTCAATACCAGTGCTGCACTTCGTATCAACCCATTCTGCCCAAGTAACAGAAACCGTCCGATCTAACATACGGCCAACCCCGTATTCCAGCTGCATGTAAGATCACAGTTACGAGATCCTACCCACAGCATGGTAGCCAGGTAGCAAGTGCTTGTTTTTAACCTTATTGTTCTTGCAAAAGTTCCATTCATGCTCGGGCAAAAACCACCGAGCTTTGCACTCTTGTGTTGACTATGTTCTATCCCTTTAATCCTTCCGCTACACCTTTCACTTCCTGCATGACCAACGATCCCTTTTCTCCCCCTGGAGACACAAACAATAATTCCCCTGAAGAGCACGCGACCATATTTGAGTATGTGATGGCTGCTGAAGCCGGCTACAGCGGGCCGTTCGGCCATTTAGCGCCCGAGTAAAATCCAACCGCGGTGACATTGGATAGGGGAATAGGGGGTCATTCCTGGAGAGAGACAAGCAACAATTCACCAGTAATCTGATGTGCAGAAACTTCTTGCAGGCCGTTTGATGAGTGGCCGCTAGGGACTTGATGCAAAGGCGCCATTGACAGCTGCTGCCCCCTTGCCCTGCTCGCTGTTGGCAGCATACCTCTCGGCATATGCTATTGCTTCCGTCTCAATCACCTCTATACCATAGGTCAGCGTAAACGCTGCAGCGCTCGGAGCTCCTGCCCCTACGTACCAATACCATTGGGCAGAAAGATCTCTCCCTTTTCGTGTAGTTCGACAAGAGCATCCTTGACCCAGATTCGGCATGTAAAAGCCGTTCCAGTTCGACGAGATGGCTTGCCATCTGCAGGAACGGACTTAATGATCTGCGTGGCGCGCAATATACTGGACACGCTGCTTGCTTTGACCAATACGATCATAGTTAGGTCAATCGCCGATTCGCCCCGTCTTTCCTCGCATTGCCATGGTCCCGCAAGGTTGGTCGCGTGATGAAGAACGGGCCGTCCAATGTCATCAGTCATAATGAGTCCCCAATGCTATTGAAGTCAATTTGGATTTTAAAATTCTCAGAAGAAGAGACTTGGTGTACATATTCTTTTGGGGAAGGCCAGCTCTTCATTGCGATGTATATCGAGGAGTTCTCTAAATTTCCGTTGAGTGCCATGACTCCCTCTCAAACCGTGTTGGACGACGGAAGTCAGGGCTCTGATATGTTGACACTTCAATATAATGTGATATGGTATGATATAACACTGAGCCAGAGGGTAGAAAGACTCGAGCAGCTGTCATAATATTGTCATACCTCTCTAGGCAGCAGTATTATGTAATCGCCATTGGGTGCGCAACATCAACCAACATTCCCGCTCGTCTTCACCATTTTGACCTTTCACCTCCGATTGCCAACTGAGATCCTTTGGCGATGGCAGAAAGCCAAAATAGTCTCGAGCGGGCTCTCGCTATAATCCGCAGCTCCCGCCTGCAACATCCCGATAACCAAATCTTAGAATGCTTCCTGCAGGACTCAGCTGACCCCGAAGCAACTGCCCTATACATGCTCCAAAGATGCATTGACGGACAAGAAGACTACGATTTGATACCGGTTTTATCGGAGTGGAAAAAGCTAGTTGGAAGTGGTAGGTACCTTCAGCGATATCCGCATAAGAGCCTACGCTGAACAAACCAGTCATCGAGCAGTTCTCACAACAAGCCGATCCGAGCGAAAGCATCGTCGCAGATGTATCAAAAAGAGATGGTTTTAAATGTTGCATCACTGGTCTCGAAGCATCATTCATGGATCCCCTTGTTGTGACACCAATATTTCCTGCTATTAGGCTACAAAATGTGAGCTCTATCCCCAACCCTTTCCTCTTCCCACAAACGAGTCTCAGCTAACCAACTGGAGTCGTTGCACGATCTGCTCGGTCTCTTCATTGGCTCTGATATTCAAGATAGACTCCTCAATGGCTCTTCTACCCATGGTGATGCCCGAAACCATAGGCTTATTCGTCAATCTGCAGCAGAAGCTGTATCACAGGGATACTTTCGCTTTACTCCTACCAAAGATTCCAACGTACATACTCCTTCATTCCAACACCGAGGCTTCGCTCACGCTGCTGCAGTACCGTGTAACGCAGGTCATGATTGGAGGTCCAAATCGACTTCCTCTCCTCGACAGAATTCCCCAGATACAAAGGAGTAGCTTTAGAGACCACTCCAACTCTGGCATCAATACCCCAGACATCAGCCTGCTACTAGCCATCTCTAGGTTTTCCAGATCTATACGATGGGCTCTAGTCGCTCGAGAGATTGCAAGTCGACATCGGCTCCCAGCTATCAGTCTGGTGTCCTTCTCATTCTGGCATCGCATGTCTGAGTATGTAGCACTCGCGCTTGTCTCAGCATGCCGCCTCATGCCGGTCTCTCTGCGTATACGCACCTACCACTCTTTAAGGTCTCTGGGATCTCGTATCTATGGATCATCTTGTAGCCTGAGGGTTCAACAACTTCCTTTTGGCATCTATCTGAAGACGAAGAACATTGAAGACCATCGAGCGCTGGAAAATGAATTCGAGACACTACAGCTTATACGAAGCCAAACCCAGATTCCGGTCCCTCGTCCATTAGATCTGTTGTCTGACACTGAAGCGTCTTATCTACTGACCGCTACCCTACCGGGCCAGCGCTTAGGCTCCTACATGGACATACTCAGTGACCATGATCTCGAGATTTTCGCTAGTGATATACAGAGACACCTGACACAACTGCGCTCCATCTCAAGACACGGAACGCCAAAGCATGAAATAACCAATGCTATTGGTGGACCATGTTATGACTATCGAATTGTTGCTGCTCATAACTACGACAAGGAACGAGGGGACTTCTATGGACCTTTTACCGATGAAGAAGACTTCAACAATACACTTCGGACGCCTGCACTACCAAATATATTCCACTCAATGGGGCATGAGATTGTGTTCACCCATTCCGACATTAACATGAGGAACATCTTGGTGCACAACGGTCGAATCTCAGGCATTGTGGACTGGGAGAACTCTGGCTGGTTTCCGGACTATTGGGAGTATACGAAAGCACATTATGTTACCAAGCTCAACAAGAGGTGGTTGGCAGTGGTTGATCAAGTCTTCGAGACCTTCGGTGATTTCAGGAATGACTTGGCAATTGAGCGTCGACTATGGGAATATTGCTTCTAGTCAAGTTGCAAGACTTGAGAAGCAGAGTACTGTCACCGAGGATGTGATTCGTTCGGAAAGATAGAGTTAAGCAACGCAGTTCATTCGGATGCAGTTATTAATAACTAATATGCCAATAAAGTACAAGAAGAATATGTCAAAAGTCCATCCATCCAAACACATATCTGCCATTCCTCCAGAATCTCTCATAAGTCAAAAGTTCAGCGCCATCCTCTCGCTATGCGTTTCCACACACAGGTCGTATACCATGATCGTGAATCAGCGCGAGTCACCCACTCAATAACCACAGCACAAACAGCCACTGTCCTTCATCCTCTCAGAGCGAATCTAGTAGTGAGGAGCCTGGTAGGTGGGAGCCTTGTACTCAGGCTTAGGAGCAGGCTTGGGCTTCTCGGTCTTGGGCTTGGTATACTCAGGCTTGTGGGGCTTGGGAGCAGGCTTGGGGGCCTTGTAGGTAGGCTTGGGGTGAGGCTTAGGCTTCTCATGGTGAGGCTTGGGAGCAGTGTACTCAGGCTTGTGGGGCTTGGGAGCAGGCTTGGGAGCCTCGTACTTGGGGGCCTTGGGCTTGGTGTACTTGGGCTTCACGGGCTTGGGGGCCTTGTAGGTAGGCTTGGGGTGAGGCTTAGGCTTCTCATGATGAGGCTTGGGAGCAGGATACTCGTGCTTGGGCTTCTCGTGGTGAGGCTTAGGCTTGGGCTTCTCATAGTGAGGCTTGGGGGCCTTGGGAGCCTCGTAGCTGGAGTACGAAACGTCGTAGTTGGCCTCGGCGACGGGAGCGGCGAGGATGCCAGTGGCAAGGGTGAGAAGGGTGACAGCAGAGAACTTCATGTTGGCGGTTTAGTTATTGAAGAAAAGGTAATTAAGGAAGGACTGTTGTCTTTTGTTAAAAGAGCGTAGAGAAGTTGCGAGTAAAGAGTGGATGTGAGTGAGTGACTGAAGAGCAGAAAGGAAAAGCAGTTTGAGGAGAGGATATCCAGCTCTTTTATGTTTTTGCCTACTCCGTGTTCCCACGATGAATCTACTTTTAGATGCAGTAGTGACATGCTCGTCTAGCAGCCCTGTGAATACTACACTAATCTCGGTTCACGGCTCATAGTGGAAGGTACCAGCAGCAAAACTCATCGGTAAGGCAAATTCACATCATCCACTACGCCAGCTGAGAAGCAATTGACGTGCTCAGGGGCCAGCGAAAGTTACGGTGATTGGAGAAGTCTGAAGTTCAATACATCTCGGCAGCGCGCGGTTACAGACACTATTGGGAACTAAGGCCCTGATCGGCAAGCCCGACTTAGCATGTTGTGGTGCCAAGACGATACATTCGTATGTGTGGGGCGAAGAGGTTGTACCTAAAGAAGGCTATTCCGTATCCGTAGGGGGATCTCACCGCCTTCAGGGATGACTTTGATAGCATTTTCGCCTGCCCTGATTATTATAATTATAGCTAAAGAGGCTAAGTTAATTAACCCTTAAATTAATAATAATTCCCCTGCTAAAAGTTAACTTTTAATAGTATAATTAAATAAAATGTTATATCTTTAGACTTTAATCCCCTTACTAAGCTAGCTAAGAGCAGTATAACTATTACTATAGCTTAATACCTTATTATAGCCTTCTTCTTTATTATAGCTTTTTTCTTTATAATTAACTAATATCTATTAATCTATTAAATAATACTTCTTTTTTATAGACTTTCTTTTTAAGATAAAGTAAAAGTAAAGATTAAATTTAAAAAAAAAAGTAATATTAAAGTTAGTATTTAAATTATTTATTATTAAATTTAAAAAAAGGTTTTTAGTAATAAAATAAAACCTCTATTAAATTAATTTAAGATATATAATAATAAGAAATAAATACTATATATATTATAATATATTAAAGATAATAAGAATATTTAAGAATATAAATAAGAATAAAATAACTATTAATTAGTAATAAGCAGTAAACCTTAAGTAGATTTATCTTTATATAGTAGTAAATATAATAAAAGATAATCTTAATATTAATAAATATATAATAATTAATATATAATATAAGATCTTTACTTTTAATTAACTAGTAAGAAGATATATTATAGAAGCTAGTAATAATAATACCTTTACGTATTATAATAGAATTCTACTGCTAACTAGAGAGAGAGTACTCTCTAATAGTAGCTTAAAATAAGAGGCAGTTTAAAATAGCTACTTAACTAAAGTAGATAGTAAACTGGGTAATAATAAGCTTTCTAAAGAAGACTTAGAGGTTAAGGCACCTATATAAGTAAATTAATAAGTAATTAATAATCTAATTAATAATTTACTTCCTTTTCTTTTATTAAAGCTATTATAAATTCTTGCATTAAGCAGGAGAAAAAGAGCTATTATAGCTCTAATTCCCTTTAATAATATAATTCCTTTTTCTTAAAAAAAGAAAATAAAAATAGCAAGAAGTAGCAGTAATCTTTATAATCTTAAGAAGCTATTTTTAAAGAGTTAATTAATTACTTATAATTATATAATAAATCTATAGCTAGTTAAAGTAGAGGATTTATAAGGTATAATTAAAAACTATATAAAGCTCTTTATAGAAGACTAGGATATTAATTTTATAATAAGGGTAATAATCTAGCTATAGGAGAATATAAATAATGCCTTAGTCTAGATATCCTTCAATAGTAAGGAAATAAAGAAAGCTCTTATTAACTTATTAATATAAAATATATAGTATTAATAATTAAAGAAGTATGCCTTTTATAGTGTTATAAGATGTAAGAAGTTAAAGCTTCTATAAGGCTATAAAGCTTTAGAAATATCCTTTTTAGCTATAGCTTTTAGCCTTAACTGTAAGGTAAATTTTCTATCTAAAACAGGCTTAAATTACATATAGATAATATTTCTAAGGCTCTAATTAGCCTAAAACTTTTAGTATAAGGTATTTTTAATGCTAAAATAAAGCTAATTAAAAAAAGTAATATAATCTTAATCTAGCTCTTATAAGCTTAAAATAGCTTCTCTTTAATCTCTTATATCTGTAATAACCTCTCTCTTATTAGCTTCTTTAACCTCCTTTATAACACTTTCTTCTTTATTACTTTCTTTAAGATTAGATTTATCTAAAAGCTTTAAATATACCTAATAAGTTATCTATAACTAATTTATAATTAAACTTTTTATTTTTTTCTAGATTTTCCTATTATAACTATATCTATATAACAGTAAGCTCTTATAAGAGTATTAATTTCCTAAGAAGGAAGACCTTTTTCCTTATTATAAGGCTTTAGCTTCTTGCCTTTAAAGATTAAGAAGTTATATAAGCTAATTACTATATAAATTATCTTAATCTAATTACTAAATAAGTACTTAAAAGCACTATTTCTTATAATCTTTTATTTCCTTTTATATTAACTAAAAGCCTGCTCTATAATTATTTAAAGCTATAAATAGTAAAGGTTATATAATTCCTTCTTATTTATAGGTCTTTTTATAGTATTATCTTAATCTTAAAGATAATATTAAATTTAAGTATATAGAACTAAAATTCCTCTTTATAATTTAAAGCTAGTATTAATAAGAAAGAATCTCCTTACTAGGACTTTAAAGGTACTATTATAAGTATATTCTATAAGTATTATATTATTTATTAACCCCTTAGTGCCTGCAAGTATATATAGAAATTACCTTTTAAAGTTAACTATATAGAAGATATTTTAAAATACTATTAACTTCCTTAACTAGAATCTTTATTACTAAGTAAAAGAAATAAATATAAGTATATATATACTATTTATAGCCTTAATAGTACTATTAAACTAATAAAATTTAATATTTAGCTTAATCTATAAATTAATATATTTATTATCTAGCATTTAAATAAATTTTATATATAAATACTATATAAAGTTAATTAAGTAAAAGAAAGTAGCTAATATAGTACTTTAATTAACCTTAAACTAATAAGCTATATTCCTTTAAGGCTTACTATAAGCTATTATTTATAAGAAGATTATTAGCTTTTATTTAAGAGACTAATATTAACTATTACTTACTTTAATATTAATCTTTAATTACTAAAAAAGTTAATAAAAGTTACCTTTATTTATTTAAAATAAGTTATTAAATATTATATTTAGCGCTAATAATAGCTATAAGGTATAAAACTAAGAGTTAGTAAAGATATTAATATAAGGCTATTAAGTAAGTAAATTATCTTTATAGTAAGGCTAATAGTAATACTAATAGCTAAGGCTATCTAAAAAGGTTATAATAATAGCTAATTACTTTAATTATTAATTATTAAAGTTATTAATAATAATCTTTATAATAAAGTTATTATAAAGGCCTAGTTATAAGAGATATTCCTTATATATAATATTTTAAGTTAATTAATAAGATTATTATAATTATAATTAAAAATATAAAGTTATAGCCTTTTATACCTAGAATATAATTTAGTAAAAAATACTAAAAAATAGAAATATTACTTAGCAGCTTGCCCTTATCTAGCAAATTATAGGCCCCTCTGCTAGCTTAGTATATTATTAGCCTGCATAAGAGCTGCTAAGTTACTTATCTATTATTATGCAGTGATTACAGTAAGAAAACAGCTCTAAATATGGAAAGGTCAGTTAGCTACCTCTCTTTTTCCCATTTTTACAACATGAATCAACATGACAACATGCTATCCCGGGCTTGCCGATCATGCCCTAATCCAGGGCATAAGTTCGTATGTTATGGCAGTGGCTTAGAGGAGGGAAATTTGTCGCTGGCTGCTATTGGCTGCAGTGGTTTAGCCGTCCAGGCTAGCGGTGTCTAGAACGTCTTACCCCTGAGGTTAGACCAGGTCGGCTGATACCCACTGATTTACCGTCGTGGAGATTGCTGCTGATCGATTGGCTTGGCGATGGAAACCCAACTGAGCTAAGCTTTTTCTCCGTGGATCTCATCTGGGGAATACGAGGTCAGGGGTGATTGATTGGAGAGGTTGACACGGAGCTTTGTAGCAGGTGCCGTTGAGGCGTATGTGTTTGTTGAAAATTCAGGTACTAGCGTCGCTGAGACTGCTCCCGTGAGTGCCGAGTAGGGCTTTCAGGGGTTGACTTTGCGCTGTTTCTGGGGGATCTAGAACCGGAGCAGTGAATTGCCTTCCTTTTTTGTTGATTGCATCACGTAAGAATATTGGAAGTGACATGAGATCAAGCTCGCATTTGTCGATGAACATCGCTTAACCGCTGGGCTTACATCTGCTGTTTAAGCATATCGAAAAGGCAAAACGATTATTGGAAATAGTTCCAAGCCTTGAGCGTCTAAACAGCTCCTGTGGCTTTTTTTGGCGGAGTTATCTTGACATTACCCTTCGCCGTGATTGCTTCATTTTATCATTTATGATCGTTGGATAACCGCTGTTGTTTGCCGCTCCGCTGAGATCCGGAGAGTTGGTAAGCCACAAACAAAAGTCTGTGCAGATTGAAGCTCAGCTATCAATCTCATCTCGGACAACATGCACATCCAAGCTCGGAAGATGACAGAAGTGTGTCAAGGTCTAGGCGCGCAACTGAAAATGACAGCCAAACTCTCCATCAATGATCAACGCATAATCCCATCAGACGATTTGTAATCTGCCAAACTCCAATTCCCTCACCAGAATCTCTTCCAAGTCCGAGTCATGCAAATAAGCTTCACCAGTGAGTAAATAACTCTCATTACCTCCAATGTCACCCCGCAGACTTGCCGCATCCCATTTCTGCGCCTCCTTATGTCCCGCCCGCACCTTCAACGCCTCCATCGATATTTCTCCGTTGTATTTCTCTTTAAACGCAATCTTGCGCTTAATGTCCTCATTTCTTGGTGTAAAGACGTAAGGAACCTTGCCGCCTTTCACCGCCATCACAACATCGCCCTTTTCAGCCCAGGCCGGTGCAAGGATGAGTCTGCCGCTTTGGGTCTTGAACAGAGCTCGGACCGTCTGTGCTATTTGCAGGGTTCTTGCGAAGTGAGAGGCTTGGGTTTTGCGTTCTTCCGAGATGGCTTTGCGGTCTTCGGGTGACCACGGTTCATTGGGATATGCGGCGCGTAGTTTGGTGTAGTCGGCTTTTATTTTTGCCATGATGGGTTCTCTTTTGGCGATGAATTCCTTCCGGATGAATGTTTCGTCGGTAATTTTTTATTTTTCTTTGTCGTGTTCTTTGACGTAATTGTTTACCCAGTCGTCAATCCATTGACAGAACCCAATCATCTTGCTGCTGGGCGTGCCTCTCCACGTTCCAGCAGTGAGAAGGTCACAAAAAGACCTCAAGAGGCGACTTTTCTGTCGACTTTTTGTTTGCAGTCATGTTGAGTATCACTTCTAGTAGATGAAATGGCGGAGCGTAGTTGAAAGAATCCTTCAACGCCGCAGCTTCCTGTGCTTGCTCATTTTCCTTGGAGCTCAGCGTGATCATTAATTCCATATCGTGCGCCAGATCGCCGAAGAAATTGTACAAGACACAGGACTCGATGACGTCTAATTGTACAGCTTCAACAAACAGCGATTTACCGTCATCCGATACGGATGGACTGTTGATCGTCTTGGAGATGTTTTCTAGTGGTGTGCTGTTTTGCCAGATGAGAGGCTTCATACCCCGCGAGTTCTCAAACCATGGCACAGGATACCACGATGGGACATCGAGTTCAAGCTCTGATAGCTTATCATATTTCATCGCTGAGTAGTGGATGCATGTGTCTCTCGTCATGTCGTAAAAGAATGGACTGCGGTATCGCGTTGCTAGCGAGAGGAGGTTCATCGGCTCAGGACCCGACAAAAGACACAGCGCCACCTTCTCAAGAACTGACGGAAATTCGATTGCGTAGTCTGCGTGCAGTGATAGCCATTGCTGTCTACCATCTGGTGCAATCCGATCGTGAGCCAGCGATGAGCTGCCAGAGCCTTGTTTCAAGCTTGGATCCATCAATAGCGTCTCTGGCTTTATCAAAGCGAGTCCGCCGTACACCATATCCCTCGGATCTCTTGCCTCGCGGTTCTTGACCAGTCTGAACCATTCCTGTAGACCAACTTTGTCGCCCTCAGAAATCGTGCGGCGCGAATTGAGCAACGAAACAGCCTGATCAGGCATGTCGCCAACCCACGCCAATATCTGTGCAAACATATGCAGCCCACTGGTATTCCAAGCGCCTGGAATACTTCTCATCCAACCGAAAGCCACTGAGATGTCATCAGCCTCGAACTTGTAATCTCCCAAGAGGAAGATGACTTCTTTGGCGAGGCATAATTCTTGCAGAACCCAAAGTCTTTTGAACCATTTGCGCGTGACGATGAAAAAGACGCAAAGCACTAAATGCCAAAGCGATGTTGTTCCGACTCTGGTGTAGTAAAAGTCTTTGGATTCAGCGGCCTCGGTAATCTCGGGAAGTCCGGATTTGGTCATCTCAATAAGGTTGGCGACACCTGGCGCGAAAACATGGGGACAAGTACCCAACCAAATCGTGACTTGAGAAGCTGAGCTGTAGATCCGATTCATCATTTGGACCTGCTGGCCCAGCTCAGTAAGGTTAGACTGGTTGATGCAAATAGCGTCAATCCAGTAGAGCCCCGGACGCGCTTTTCTGAGTTGTAAAAGAGCTTGGTACAGGTTAGATTTGACGTAGACACCTTTGCCGTCGCAGAGGATCTTGTCGCGGTCGGTCGTGTTCTCGACTGGCTTTGCATCTTGGTCTGCTGGCTCAGAACGCGATCGAACCATGAGGCGATTGATAGTGTGATTAACCGTGTCGACACTGCTGGTGACGATTTTTGAAAAGTTTGGAACTTTCTGTGACAGATACTTCAGTTCGTAGGGGAAGCTTGGTGGGTCCAGCTCCCATGTGTATGAGAGCGCGTGGTATTTGGGGTTGTCTGCTAAATCAACCGTGTGAAGAGAGCATTGAAGCATCTCGCTAGGGTTCCCAGGCTTGACTTCAAGAAGCCGTATGCTTGAAGCTGTCGGCAGTGGAGAATATGACAGTCCATTTGGACCAGCGCCCTGTACATCGTGAGCTTGACTTGGAATATTAAGTCCATGAACCTACAGTGAAGAGCTCTTTGGAATGACGAATGATGTCACCTCTATCCTGCCACGTCTTTTTCGCCGAGAAGCCAACTTGTCGATACAATCTCGACGACCACGACGGAACATTATTCTCGGGCTGTCCCGCTTGTTCCGTACTCTTGGCACTCGTGTTATCAGACATTGTTTCAACGAAAAGTCTTGGATTGAAACGAAACAACGCCAAGAATGTCTCTCTCAGAAATGCTAGCGACTACCCTGTATTTAGTCGGAAATAAAGCAATCTTTCAGGCGGGGGCAGTGCTTGGCAAATCGCCAATTATTAGCGGACACGCTTATGGCGCGTCCAATCGTGTTAGTGATCGACGGGCTGTGCGTGACCATGGCTGGCTGAAGGTCGCGACACGGACAAATGGCGACGCGATAAGATAAGGATAAGATAAGGATCAACAAGACAATGTCGCGTTTCTTACATTTCAGCTCACGTTGGTAAGGATGCAGGAGCTTAATTATATAGGGCTGGAAATAATACATTCTTTCATATATTTGACCCAGTGGCCTCTCGGAGAGCTACTTGTTGTGTTCGGCTGCCCAAGAGTGTGCACCTTGCGCTGTTGGTTGCACTACATTGGATGCCATGAGGGCTTCCGAATGAGCAGGGAATGCTAGATACGTTTGAGGCGTAGTGGAACTTTTGATGAGACGGAACAACGACCAACAGAGGGTATCACCAGCGAGATAAGCCAATGATTAAGATAACAATCATTGCAGTGCAGTAGTGTATAAATACACCTAATCCTCCCAGTCGAACTTTTCAGAACTTGAAGTCGAAAATTTTCTGCCAAAAGAACCGCGACAATTATCACACATTCAAGAATCAACTACCATGGCTCACCAACCCGCAGTCCATTACTCGGTTGACCCTTCCACCAACCCCAGTTCATGGCCACCGCCAGCTCCAGGCTTTGGCACAGTGATCAACAGAGTCAATGTAATCTTCATCAACATCAACGGGGACTCCAACTTCACCATCCTTCGAACAGGCACCAACGAACATGTTCACCATGCAGTCACTCAGGTGACAAAGCATATAGCGCGGGGTCTCTACCGAATTATTAGCATGAATGTCAGCGAGTACTCATGCGTGGTGGTCATGTCTACGGAGAAAACGAAAGAGGAGCTATTGTTTAGGAATGGGTTTCCTTGGGACAGGCCAAACGATCCTCAGCCGGATGTTGTTCTGACTTAGGTAGATGTATAGGGTCAAGGTGACTGGTACAAGATGGGTTATACTACGATGCAATTTTTGAAATAAAAGATCATTCATTCATTCTGATGCTAGTCATATCGAAGTTCCTTTTCAATAAGCCAAATCCCAAGAGGTAGGGCATCCCTTTCAACCTCTGAACCTATTCATATCCGTGCATTGTTTTATAATTCATGCTACAATTAGTTAGTGCCTGTTCTTACTAAAAGCTTGACCCAAACTCACTTTATGTCTCATTGACTTGTCATCTATTTGTAGCAACGGCCATTGCTGCAATATCTCGCCGAGTTCTGACAGCATTCCTTCTTGCAGCACTTGAGGGTTCGGCAGCAGAAGTTTCCGACGGAGCACTTTCTTGGGAACTTGGCTGGGCAGACCTTGGCAGCGAGTTGAAGTCCCTCGCCGTGCGATGAGAGATCGTGACCCTTCTCACTGGCTGAAGCAAGGTCGGGGAGGCCAGCAGCAGCCTCTTTGGAAGCAGCTGCGGAGACAAGAGGGGCGAGAACGAGGAGGATGGCGCTGAACTTCATATTGACTTGGAATTAAGCTCAATCTGGTTCTGCAGGATAATGAACTGTCTTCAAGCCGGGGAATATCTGCATCTTATAACCCAACACACCGCCATCCATCAACGGTCCAAAATTTCACCGTCTTAGTCTCTAATGCCTAGCTGCAAGCCACTTACAACCTTATCTAACTCACAAAGGCAGTTAATCGCTCTATCACTGTCTCACCATGCTCACTTTAATCCCGATAGAGTCAAGCCAGGTTCCATCGGAGGGCATAAGGCTGATTAAAAGCAGCGATCATCCCCGCAATTCTGACAGAGCTGAAAACTTAGCATAAAATGTGCCGTGATCTTACAGGGAGTCGATCACGGATTGTCGGCGATGCATGCCTTGTCGGGACTCGCGCTGGATGATCGGGCGGACTGGAATTTGTTGGGCTTGTTGTGAGTTGTTTATGCGCTGGCTGGTATGAGCATAAAGATGTCGTGGTTGGGATTCGCGTCGCGATTGGCTGTGATGGAGTTGCATAACTTTGTACTGTTTTATTTTTAGAACTTGCCTGCAATGCATGCCGAATCAAGATAAGCTTATCGGTACTCAACTTGCCTAACCTAAAGACAATGCGCTTTTCACGATGGGTATTCAGAACTGTTGCAATGCAGGCCAGAGCTAATGTTAATACTAATGGATGTTTATCTACATTACCGCGCAAAAATGGATGAGGCATCATTCTGGACTCAATGTGACTGCCTATGTTAGTTATGAGGAGCTACAAGCTGCGCAGAAGTGACTATGAACGCAGGCAAAGTCACCAAATTGTACTTCAGCGGCCTGAACACGTCACACTGGGCAATACATAGAATTGACAAGCGCCTCGGGGAATGAACAAGTATAGAAATGCTCTGAGACACGTGGTACAGAAACAAAGCCCGTGAATAGCTACAAAGAACAAGCACCAGAACAAGGGTTTAGGAAGAACAGTCAACTACTAGTCGCAGCTATTTCTATTACATCTGGGCCTAAAATGAACCAGTCCTCCCCCAGATAATTACAAACACAGAAGCCCATAAGACCATTTATGAAACGATAAAGCAGATCTCAACCAACAAATACCACCAAGAAATGCCGTCAGACACATCAGCACAAGTTACAGCTCCAGCCAAAAGTAAGCCAAGAAGCGCGGCCTTCAGACACCGAAACTCAAGATTCCCTTCTAAAGTTGATACTGCAAGACTTCTCGAACGTCAGATCATATGGTTCGCCAACGGTTTCCCAGGTGATAAGCTCCCCGAAAGGCTCGAGGCTGCCGTCGAGAAAGCAAAGCTTCAGCAGCCAAACTGGGAGAGATATCTAGATAGAGGAGGGGAATGGCCATCCGAATGGGATATGAATGAGGGCGATGCATTAAGTGATGCTATCACGCAGGTTCTGAATGCAACCCTTCGTGATGGTGTTGAGATTGAATGGCTGGGTCAGACAAAGAGCAGCAATTAGGTATTAAGGAGCTTGACAGAGATAATAAAGAAGGGAGAGTGCGCTAAATATTAACATGCCGTTTCCAGAGAGTCTACAGAGAAATATACCAATACAGAGAATTTGTTAAGAGTCCTTCCATTCCTTCTGCTTCTTTAAAAACTCCTCCTTGAGATTCTGATACTCCTCATCCTCCTTACACCTCTCCCAATACCCCCTAAAGATCAAACTCGCCCTCAGCTTCTCATCTTTATCCGGATGCTCATCACTCTTCGGCAATTCCTCCCTTGTGCCCCTCTTATACTTCCGCCCACCAGCATGATTCGCATATCGCTTTGCACGCGTCATACCCATCTGTATGAATTTACGCGTCATATCCATCCCCACAAAATCGCGCTGGTCTTTAAACTCGTTGAACTTGGTCCACAGGTCTTCAGCACTTTTTCGCGCGATGGGCACTGTGCGGAATCGCCAGAGAGGAAGGATGTCGGATTTGTAGGGCTCAAAGGTGAGGACGCCTTGTTCGCCGCGGCCGATGCGGTAGGACATGTAGTGGGCTTCGGATATGGTGTCCAGCAAGGGCTTGGCTTTTGATCGTGATGCAGCCATTTCTGGTCTGTGAAGTATGGGTATTAGTGACAGAGAGTATTATTTGTGATAATTGATGCTATTTGAATGAAGCTTTGAGTCGGTTTTAATACGGAGTATGAAATATGATGGGTTCGTCGCCAGCGAATGGGGCTGGAACTGGAATGACAGGATCTATGACGTCGACTGATTCTGAGTAACAACCTACGTAACCAGACATCCGATAAAGCAGCCAAGCAACACTCAATAAACATATAAAGCAAAGAGTCTGAATTTTATACTAAATCTCATCCTGCGCATATTAATTATTGAGCTTGTTAGTACCAATTTGGGGAGGGTTATTGAATGCTTACTTGATAGCGGGTTTATCGTTCATATCTACAGTAAACTAAGAACTCTTACTCATGGCATTGATCAGGCATTTTCAAAACTCCGAGCTTTTATAGTACCGCCTCTGCGTCTTGTGATCCTGGTGTCTCTCTTTACTGCATACATCATTATCTTCACCTGCCCGATTCACAAGTGCCACAGCGACAAGTTTACTTTCAACACTAAGTCATTTATTTGAAGCTAATGTCTTTGTCGCGATGTATAAAGTGAAAACTATAGAACGACTGTCCACATAAACAGAGATATGGCGGAAGAAGAAAGCGACTAGAACCCCTAGTCAAGCTTATCTTGAACCCAACCTGCGAGAGCCAAAAGGCCTAGTTCTAGTAGCCGGCTATCTGTGATATATATGTATTAGCAAACAATCTGCATAGTAGGACTACTTGGAGGCACTGGAAATCACTGGAAGTAGCAGAAATGCTGATACGAAATGGACCGAGACCCGTAGGCGTTGCGAACGAGGCAAAAATGCCGATAATTCCGACTCCTGTTCGGAACTCCCGGTTTGGTGATGCAGATAAAGACTTGGAGGAATATCTAGACAATAGAGCCCTCATACGAGTCTTGACTAGATTCTAGTCCTTCGATGGCTCGTTTTCTCATATGGCTGGTGCGGAACAGAACCTTGCTGCTATGTTTGGCCATGGGATTCCCTGAGTTCTGGATAGTGTTCACATATTAATTGCGCTCTAAGCGGAGGGAGTCACATCGGGCGCGTACAATTTCCTCATCTGCCTGGCCGTGACCATGAATGCTCTTATGTGACAGCACCTCGCTTTCTGTGAGACTCTCTGGCTTCTGCTGGTAGATAACGCGGAAGCGATTGTGGAAGCTTGGTTAGCAGAATGGTACCTATCGATCAAACTAGAGGATCCGAGTATGCTACGACTCCGTAGCCTAAGCTGAAGCGGTTGGGAAAAGGCCCAAATGCCGGAAAGAGATGTTTATATGAGGCACAAGGACGACAAATTGATTGTGGAGCCTTTTCAGCAAAAGGCCTGATACGGGGTTCGTTATCGTATTAGCCTGAAATACAACAGACCAGAGGCATATCACATGTAATTGACACGCTTGGATACTAACTGCTGCTGCTCGAAAATGGCCCCCAACTTTGTATGTGCCGCAGAAGGTTATTATACTTATCATTGGGGGCCGGTTTTGACAGATTAATAGATGATACTATGATTTTCTGCTTAGCTGTCATAGTACCTACTAGATGTACGGAAGACTATAGGGCTCAGTGGCTCAAAAGTCATTTCGTAGTAGGCCGACCCCCCCCCGTAGGGCGCCCTAGGTTACATTTGTATCTATCCGATTTTTGAATTAAATTATTGTGGGCCCCTTACATAAGCCAAAATAGGCCCTTTAGGGTCACGTGACAACGTGATATACATTTCCTCGCGATCCTAGCTTTAGCTTCATTTTCTTCCTCCAAAATCAACAACACCTCACAAGGTAAGAATTCCTCACTTTCCCTTGCCTGCACACACCCACAATAGCCTTATACAACCTAATAAATATATTTTCAGAATTATACGCTTCTAATCTTTCATATGATGCTATTTTCATTCCCCTATAAGCACTTTACCCTACCTAATTTAGCACCTGCGCTATAGCGCTTATGCAGGTAACTTTTGCTTTACATAAACCTATCCCCTACCTTACATATACCTTCAATTAATGCTATATAGCTTCTATCATTTTTATATAATTAAGAGCTTTATTTTTATATATCTTTTATCCTATTATATATATATTTAATATATTTAATTTATAGCTAACTGCTAATATTTTTCTTATAGTATTAATACTCTCTTCTAAACTAATTCTATCTATATAAATATATATATAACCTAATCTAAGTATTATACTACTTAAGCTAAAAGTAAAGCTAAAGAAGCATAAGATGAAGCTTAAGAAGGAGATATAATTAGCTAAAGAGGCTAAGGACCTACATAAAGCTAAAGAGGAAGCTATAGCTGCAAAGGAGGCCTAAGAGAAGAAGGATAATGTAGCCAAGAAGAGGGCTAAAATAGCAAGAAAGAAGGCTAAAGAAGCTAAAAAGGCAAAGAAAGAAGCTAAAGAAGCTGCTAAGAAGGACCTTAAGAAAGATAACTTTAACTCTAGTAGTAAAGATAACTTTAATAGTAATGAAGTTAACTGTATTAGCTGCATTATAGCATGCAACTAAAATAAAGACTATTTAATTTAAAAGAAGCTTCTATAAAAGGATTTAGGTAACTGCTTTAAGTATCTTCTTAAGGAAATCTATAGTAAAGGTACTAGTAATTTTAACTAAACTATTAAATAACCTACTATATAGCTTAATTTAATTATTTAAGTCTTCTATTACACTTTAAAGAAGTACAGCTATAAAGGTATTAAGGCTATTTACCTTAATATTTAAGGCATAAGTTATATACTATATAAAGCTTTATACTATATTATATTAACTTATTTAAAAACTTACTAAGCTTTATAAACTTAAGCTATAAAAGTTTAAAAAGGGAACTATAGATCTCTATGCTATAATATTCTCTTCTTAGAATGCTAATGCTATACTCTGCTACCTCTATAGTATCCTATAATCTAAATTAAAAGTTTATAATAAGTGCAAGAAGGAAAATAAAGCCCTTACTAAATGTTATATTTACCTTTCTAAGCTTACTAGGTATACTAACTGTAATTAAAACTATTTAAGGCCTTAGTACTTCCTTTCTTATATATAGTACTATATATAGACTTATTTACTCTTATACTAACTCTTAAATAGCTTCTAAGTATAAATATAATAATAGTAATAATAATAGTAAATTAGAGCTAGATAGTACTATAGAGGCTGCTATAGAGCTCTTTAATTTGCTTAATTATACTACTTGCTAGTTGCTTTCTAAATTCTTTAAGAGAGCTATAAACTCTATAAAGGGTAAGAAGAAGAAGGCTAAGAAAAGCAAGAACTAAGGTAATTATACACCTTATAAGCTACTTTAAAATAATACTAATATTAATATAGCTATAGTAACTTAATCTTTATCTTTATTATTTTTAAAGATATAATTTAATAATTAATAATGCTATAATAAGCATTTTAAGTGCATAATAGAGTTTATAGTAGTATATTAAGCACTACAGAATACTACAATATACCCAGAGAAAAGGTTTTTATTAGCATACTAGGCACTACAGAGCAGTATAGTATGTATAGTCTAGGGTAAAAAGTTTTTTAATTGCTTTATCTTATCTTCTAATAAAATGCTATAATTAGTAAGGTTATTAAGGTTATATAACCTTCTACTAGTATATATAGTCTTAAAATGCTACATAAGCTTTTTTACCTAGCACTCTTTCTTTTTTATACAAGATACTATAAGCCCCTATAATAAGTACATTTAATTACCCCCTAAAAGACTTAACGCCATTTCGCTCCTAAATTAAACAATAGAGGGATATTAAGCGATATACTGCAAATGAGCTTATAGAATGCATATTAGCAGAGTTTAATATATCTATATCCCGTATAACATTGAATTAATACTTCAAAACGTAGCAAGAAAATCAATTAACATTGATTACTAAACAAGCCTATATGGAAAATACTAAAGCCCTATAAAGCCATATTAAAGAGCTCTTCTTTTATAATATTCTTAAAAATAAGAATATCCTACGCTAACTACAGAAGGAGGGCTTTATAGTTACACTTACAGGCTTAGAGAGGATATAACAAGACCTTAATATATATTGACGTTCTACTTCTAAGCAAAAAGCAGTACAGTTAGCTAAATTGCGTGAATTCTTTAAGAATAATGCCTTATTAAGCACTAAGCTTTAAACATTCAGTTAAACCTATCTCTATACCTACATCTGCTAGCAAGAACTATCTCTTAGTAGAGACACTATATATAAAGCCTTTTAAAGCTTTTTACCTATAAATATCTCTAATTAATAGAATATAATATAGCATTACTAAACGGGATAGATAGCCCTAGGCCCTAACTTTATATAGTTAATTAATGCTTATAACAAGCTAAAGGCCTAGAGTATAGGTATATATGCTTCTATTAATGCTTACTTACAGTACATTATGTAGCTCTATGTAGGTGTATTAGCTAATACATTACGCAGTGTGCTTAAGCAATATCTTCATATTATTAAAGGCTAAGGTTATATGCCTCTTATAGTCTAATCTAATTGTAGCAACAAAACCCTCCTTATAGCTAGTATATATTATTACCTTTTACAATTGCATAATACTATAGGAGGTAATATAAACTAATTTATCTAATTTAATAATTGCTAGATATATAGCAAAAGTATATAAAATGAAAGGATTAAGAGCTAGTAGTATTAACTAAATAACAGTTAGGCAGGTTACTAGTGCATATATAGCCCTATATAGCTCTATATACTTATATATACTAACTATAAATAGGCATTTTTTGCTAGAATTACTGCTAAAGGTAACTTTTTACTAGATTCTATTCTAGATTAAGTTGCAATTCTATATCTCTACATGCTAATAATATATACAGAGCTCTCTAAGTTTATAATGCTTTGGAATTCACACTATATACATAAACAACCCACTAGGCTACATATCATTTCTAGTTAGCCTTAGGTCTTATACTATCAACTAGAGGCCTAAAAAGTAGAAGACTTTGCTTTCCCTGTCCCTTCTGATTAACTACAGATAATTATAGAGCTTTACGATAACGATTGGATTGATATTGATGCGTATCTACCTGAAGATACAATTAAAGTATACAATGAGATTCTTAAGGGGGAAGTCTTTTCTACTAAAAGCCCTAATAGCCTGAAATACTTTATATACCTATTCCTACAGGGCCAATTAAGAGAGTATATACTTAATAGGCATTAACTAGCTATTAGACTCCTTCTAATACCTATAGGAGAGATTAATTGCATACAGGATTATTTAGCTACTTATAATATTAATATTATAACCCTAAACTAAAAAGCAGTTAATACTAATAAGATTAACTTTATATAGCCTTATATAATATAAAAGAAGGCATTTTATATATATATTACTACTTAAACCTCTATAGTAATGCTATATTTTACTTAAAGTAAGCATTAGTTTTTATAGCCTCCTCCTCTACCTCTTTTATATAATTTATTTCTTCTATACTGTTTAGAAATGCCTTAAATACAGCTAAAATAAAGCTCTTTATATTACTTTCATTTCCCTCCTCTTTTACAACTAACTCTTAAGGTATTTTAACTTTAATCTTATCTTTTATGCCCTTTTCCTTCTTAGTAGGCTATATTACCTCCTTCTTTATCCCCTTCTCCTTTTTTATTTCCTTCTTCTACTTTAGCTTAGTTATACATTTAGAAGTACTTCTTTTTACTTCTATTAATTCTACTTACTTAATATATCTCTTAAAAAGGCAAATAGTAATATCCTCTTCTAAATTATCCTATTTATTAAAATAGAAGAATAAAAGGTTAATAGGAATCTTAGCTCTTAAAGGGAGTAAAATATTTACCTTATTAAAGAAATCCTTTAATTATACTATATTATATATAATATTATTAAAGTATTTAAGCCTATATAAGCTTATAGTAATATTAAACTTAGAAATAAGCTTTTACTCTATTACAGCTAGTAATGCCTAGAAGCTTAATATAAGAAATATAACTATAATAGCATATAATAAGTATAAAGCAGTTAGTATAACCTTAATCTTACTCTTATAGCTAAAGGACCTAGTAAGAGGCCTATTATATTTTATAATAGCTATACTAGCAACTATATCCTTAATCCTAGATATAATATAAAACTTAGTATACATTTTAATTATAGTTAGGCTACTATAGGCTATTAATATAATGCTTCTTTACTAGCTTTTAATAGCTATATTATAGGCATTATTATATATTAAAGGGATTAGTTAAGATTATTTAGTTAGTATTATTATTAAAATGCTTTATATAGGGACTGCTAGGGTAGCTTATAGGCTATTAGTAAGGTTAATAACCTTACTAATAGTAAGTAACTAGCTATAAGATAGGCAGAAAATAGCATTTATAATGTTATTTAGCCCTATATAAATATTACTATAGTATTTACTACTTTTTAGGTAGTATTTAGTATACTCTATAAGGAAAGATAATACATATAATAGAATAATAAGTCTATATAGATCAGAATAGAGCCTTATAATTACCTAAGTATGCTTAAATATACTATAAGTAGAAGGCATTAACCCTACACTTAGTAATACTATACTATATAAATAAATTTAGTAGAGTAATAAAAGGTTATCTATATATATATTTTAGCTTGTAATGCATGCATAGGGTAAGTCTAGTAAGGAAAATCTCTTACTTCTGACTTTTGAGCCACTGAGCCCTATAGTCTTCCGTAAGATGGAGCAAAACGTATCACTTCCCCGCTCCTTAGACAGGCATCTAATGTAACCAAGATATAAATAGCAATCTATCATTAGTTTAAGCTATCTTGGCTTGAAAGTTAGGTTCATACCATTGCAATGATAACTAGAAACAAGTTCCTGGAGATTACTGCTTTTGATATTAGCCTTATGTTTCATTTAAGGTGCACCGCTCTATAAAAGTGCTGGCTGCCCCTCACCATTCATTATCCGTAGCAAAAACACACATAACACTGACTTCCGACCATGCCGGGATCAGACAAGACTTTCGCGCCTCTCAAGGCAACTGATTACTTCTCGCCTTACCACCGCGCAGGCGCTCCCAAATCTTCCCAACTATCCGACCAAGATGATCCCTACGCGGCTCTTCGCGCAAAAGCGTTAACAGTTCTGGAAGCACAGGGATTTGAGGCCAAGACCATGGTAGAACGCGGTGTGACCTGGGCAGAAGATCAAGACCCTTTCGGGCATGTCGCGCACTCGCAGTACCTGCATTTCTTCGGTATTTGCTGGCAGCGCGTCATGGAAAGCTACGACGAGTTTTTGTCTAAGCAGGAATACGAGGATATGATCAAGGGCAAGAGTGTCATACCTGTTGTGCACAAGTACGAGATATTGTTGAAGAGACAGGTTCGATATCCAGACTCGGTAAGTCAAACAAACCCCGCGCGACGCGACGTTGAAGATCGGATCTCATTGATCGTGGTATAGCTCATTGTGGCCAATCGTGAAGAAAAGTTCACACCGAACCATAATATTGGCACGACGGTTCTGTTTTCTTTACAGCAGCAGGCTGTAGTTGCACAGGTTACGGGATCAATTACGTATATCAATGCGAAAACTGGCCGACCGATTGATATCAGGACTGTGAGCGATGGATGGGCCAAGTTGTATGATGGATTTACCCGCAAGGTTGAAACGGCAACGGCACTTTTACGGAAGTGGGAGGAGGAGCATCCACCTAAGACGAAAACGAAACTGTAGATAATGCTTTCCTTCTATGTAGTAGTGTGAAGTTATGTGAATATATTTCTATTAAAATATTTGTGTAGCGGAAGACGTCCATAAGAATTAGGTAAATTAAGTACCAAGTCCCAAGGTCTGGACAACTACTTAGCACTCCGTCAAAACTTGTCCCAATTCTAGGCAGTCTTTGAGATAGTGTAGATCATAACAAGCCCTGCCCGAGTAGAGTACCTGGCGTCTGTGACATCTTCGGGGAGTAGGTGGCCATCTCCATTCGCGATAAGAGCCTCAGCCAATGTGCATTTCCCCACAGTTTTGAAACCAAGCTTTTCGTACAAGTGAACAGTAGCGGTATTTTGAGGCTTGACCATCAATCTCACGACGGTTCTGGTCTTTTGTTGAAATTTTTGCAGATGGTTAATAACCTCCTGACATAGACCTTGCCCCAATTTTCGTCCTTGATGCTCTGGGAGGATGAACAGGCTGAGCATCTGCCAACGATCTTCGTTATCGTCCCCGCCGGGCACTGGTTGGCCAGAAGCTTCGGGAAGAGTGAAGTTTTTTCTGCTGACTGGACCTCTCAGAGTCACTTGTCCTACCCATTGGGCCGTGGACGGAGGGTCAGGGTTGACTGGGGTTGCGATGCAGACGAAGTTCTCTCGATCATCCTTGAGTAGGCGATCTATCCATTCTGTCTCCGTAAATTGAGACTCAATTTCGTAAGTGGAAGAAAAGGACTCGGGAGAAGATTTCAGCGCTTTGAGGCGTAGGTCGCGGTACTTAGTTGCGGATTGATGAACTGAGTTCGTCTTGGAAACGTGAGAGAAAGAGTAATGATACTGAGATGACATAGTGACTGCTTTAACCGATCTGGCATATGATATAGATGAAACAAAATAAGCAGGTGATGAGAACTGAAGAGCCATCGCAAAGGAAGATGGATAACATCAGTTAGATATATCTTTCCAAACAATCCAGACGCGGCGAAATTATGTCAAGTTGGCATGATTAATAATCTGACCGATGGTGAAACTGCACTAGCTTAACCTGTGGCCGTCGGAATACAAGATAGGGTACACTGTAGTGGAGCTCCCCTACTGAAGAAATACGAGATAGGGCGCCCTCCTTAACTCTTGTAATAAGGGTTTACGATAAGCACTGGTCATCTGATCTATGCCCTTGAGTCCTGCTCCAATTCCCTCCGGCGTGGGACACTTAGTTCACCGGGGTAAATCCAATAGCCATTATTACATCTTGCTCCAGGAGTCGTATCAAACGACTCTGTAATCCACGGCTTCTCCGGCAGGACATACCCACCACCTAAGGTTCGCCATATCTGCCAGTGAAAGGTGCGTCCTTCATGACGTTGTGCACGAACTATCTCGCGTCGCATCTCAACGTACACAGCATACGGGATAGAAACTGCGAAAGGTTCCCGCATGCAATCAGAAACGCGACGCATTAAGAACTTGTCCAGAATGTCAAAGAGATATTGGTAATACGTTTCCACGTTTTTGGACAGTCCGAGCTTCAAGGCCAGGTTGAGTTTCTTGAGGTTCGGGAAGTGATTGTCGAGAATCAGGAGAATTGCGTTCAGATCCTTGTCGCGTGGAAGATTCTTACCTATACAGACGTCTGTTTCAACAAACCAGATGATTTCCAGAGATTTTATGGATGATAATCTTTGCGGGAGGATATATGCCGTCAGGTCGACAAGGAGGGTTGGACTCGAGATGTGTATGGTGTTTGTACGATACAGGACATCAATGCCCTCAGTATAGCTGATAAACAAATGGTGAGCATCAACCAATGAAACTTCAAGAGGGAGACTTACGCCTGTTTGAACGTTTGAAGCCATCCCATAGCACCGATCCAACACCCATAGAGCTCTTTGCAGTTCTTACACCACATTTCACAGCACTGCGCGAGACCCACGCAGCATCTGTCCTTGTCAACGGCTCTCGCGCTAAGAGACTCTGTCGTGATAGCCGGATGCCAAGGCGGAGGCTTGCGATGACATGTGCAGCCTCTCCAGTACCAAGATTTAGGTCTGCTCTTATCCAGACCTAACCTCCATTCCTGAATCATGGCATGAGCTTGCTTGTTGCCTGGCATTGGTGGGTGATTATATGTGAGGTCCATGTGAATCGTACGATCTCCAAATGCCTCAATCAGGATTTGCCTACGGATTTCATATGGGAGCCTAAACAAGGGCGCAGCCTTTTGTGACTGGGGCAAGGCTTCCGTTGAAGGCGACGGCGTTAAAATGTGGGCTCGCGAATCTGGAAGCGTTGGAGGCTCAGGAACGCCGTTACGTTTCTCCCGTGTCACGACATACCACGTCATTAAGCGTCGTCTCATGGTCTCAAGTTGAGTGCAGAATGAATTTTGTGCTTATGTTGGTTGTAGATAAGAAATAACTAACTCAGAGCTGCGTAAAGGCTAAGATTTATGGCAGGCAAATGGTGGGGTAAAGGAGTATGAAGACAGCTATGCACTGTGTATACCTGATGAACCAAAGCAGCTGACCATAGTCACCGGCCTGCTGTCCAACTCGTACCTGTCTTCATAATCTCCCCAAACCCAGTAGCCTTTATCTGGCGTTACATTAATTATCTCGCCTTCGCCATCCAACTCAGGCGGCTCCGATGATACGTGTCGCCAAACTTGAGAACCACTCTTTCTTGTATAATATCGATCGTTGTCTCGAACCTCTCTGCGGAGATCTTTGTAAGCGGATTCTGGGATGGATAATAAAAAGAGGTCTCGGAAATGGGAAAACTCAGGCAGATCGCTTCGACGGTTGACGAATACGTCTATTGATCGGAGTATATCTGGGAGATATACAGGCCTTCTATTAACATCATACCGAGGCCCCGGCAAGGGGGGATTGTCGAGTCGGATGCCGAGGTGCAGACTTAACAGCTGAGGAAAGTGTTTATCCAGAATATGAAGGCCTCTTTCCAATTGAGGTTGGCTTGGGACTGCTTTGCCTTGATGCTCATGAGTATCAAGATGGAGCACAGTTTCAAGCGAGGTTATCATCGACAGACTTCGTTGAGGAAGCAACGTGGTGATGTTATTGAGAAGAGGCTTGCTTGATATGTGGATTTTGTTTGTTCCATACAGGACCTCAGTCCCTTCGACGTATCTGAAGGACAGAGCAGTCAGTATAGGATCAAAATGAAGACGAATGACAGAACGCTTACGCTTGTCGACAGGTCAATAGCCATCCCATTGCTCCAATCCAGCAAGAATCAGCTTTATCAGTCTGCTTAGTGTACATGGCACAATAGGCAGACCATCCTTCACAGCATCTATCATCAGCAGGCTTGACGATGGTATGGAAATCCACAGTAGTTTTGAAGCGAGGATGTGGCAGGCGATGACATACGCAACCTCTCCACTGCCAGTACCTAGGCTGATTTGTGTCCAGACCCAGATTCTCTTTGGTATATGGATAAAGGTGCATATTCTCGGTATGGTACCTGTGGGCAGGCTTTGTGGATCTGTAAGTAGACCGTTCATCGTTGAGCGGTTCACGTAACGGATGAGTTAAAACGAGGTCCATATGAACTGTACGGTTGCCAAATGCATGGATCAAGATCTTTCGTCTAAGTTCGAGCGGCAACCTGAAGAAGGGAACTGCTTCTGCAAGGGTTGTGACTTGCTCTTGCGATGGTGATGGTGTCAAAGCGTACGGTCGCGGATTTGGGAGAAATGGCATTTCGGGGTCTTGGGGGCCGCGCTGGCGACCATGCCGTTTGGCGTCCATCCATGCTTTGAAACGACGATGCATGATGAGGAAATAAAGGGCTCAATGGTGGGACGTTGGTTGTGAAACGAAGAGGGGGAGACCGGGGAGGGAGGGCCCTGCGCCTTTTATATGCGATTGGCGCGTCACTTGACTTGTTGGCCAACAAGCGGCAGGGTTAGTCTCCCTACCACGGATGACACAGCAGCGCTGTTGGCGCAAAGAGAACATACATAATGATGAGGTAGTATATGTTAAGAACAGTAGCTGGGAAAATTTCCATTATTTTCAATTCTCTTTCGCTGTCTAACATTCTACTTTTATACCACATGGGGCAGCAGTTGTCCCCGTGCCATTGATATTGCAGACCTTCGAAGATTATCTTGGTCTCTCCAAATCCAATATCCTTTGTGCGCAGATATTTCCTGACACTCAACAGGGTCCCCCACAGCCCTTGAACCAGGCGCAAAGCAGCGCCAGATCCTGTTGCACCACAGTTCCATTTCAGGGTAATCACCCGTGCGAATGTATCGTTCCAAATCTCTCCAGGCATACGTTGTGATAGAGAGTATAAATGGTTTGCGGAGACAAACTTTCCGTCGCTTGATAAACTCGTCCAGTGCCCCGAGCATCTCGTCAAGATCCACTCGTTGCCTAATAGGTCGGTTATTTACCAACTGGACCTTGGGGAAATCTATTCTGATGCCTAGGTGAAGGCTAGATAAACTCGGGAAGTGTGTGTCAAGAATTTCCAGTATCTTCTCGAACTCGTCTTGGTTCGGAGCTGCCCTACCTTGATGCTCATGTGTACCGACAGACCAGACAACCTCGAGGCTTGGGATGATTGAAAGTCGGTGTGGAAGGACAAGTGCCGGCAAGTTATCAAGTAGCGCCTTGCTCCCAAAATGAACGGTATTTGTACCATAAAGCACCTCGATTCCCTCCACATAGCTGGAAGAAGACTAGTCAGCACGATGGGGATAGAGGGCTATATAAACAAACTCACGCTTGTCGGCATGAAAGAAGCCACCCCATAACCCCGATGAAGCAGCATTTCGGATCTTTGAGAATTTTGACCCACAGCTCGCAATGATGCGACTCTCCTTCGCAGCAAAAGTCATCGGCAGGCTGCTCCCAACCCGGGACAGTTGTTTCCCTGCAATACTGTGGTGGCGGAAGGCGATGGCACACACAACCCCTCCATTGCCAGCGCTTTGGCTGACTCCTGTCTGGGCATAGATTCCCAGATGTTTCAGGCCAGCAGTGACCATAATTGGCAGCGAATCTCTCCTTTGGATCCCTTCTATCGGATCTTTGTAGCCTCAGCGGATGATCCAGGACGAGATCTATGTGGATTGTCCGATCACCAAATGCTTCGACTAATATCTTCCGCCTTAACTCGGGTGGTAGTGTGAGAATAGTTGCATCCTGTGCCTGCGTTGCAATATGTTCTCTTGAGGGCGAAGGCGTTAGTAATCGCGGTCGTGGAGTTGGAAGGCAAGGTATTTCTAGTTCAACGACAGCGCTTTTCTCTTTAAGTCGATGAGGGCGATTCCATTGTTTGGCTTCCAGCCATGCTTTAAAACGTTTGTGCATGGTGAGGAATCTGCATAAAAAAGGTTGACCTCTTGCTGCAGATCAGGACTTGGGACGAGAAGGTGGAGAGAGCTGGGCTTTATAGGGAAATTGGAACACCATACTGTGCTGACAAGGAGTTACACTGTGTCGTTCCTTATGCCGCAATAGCTTTTGGCAACCTAGACCAGCAGATATGGAAAGCCCATCAACATCTACACAAGCCAACACATCCTGTGATCAGGTTTCAACTCCAAATAAAAAAGCATACAGACTCCTACCAGCAGACTTTCACCTTACAAAATAGCTACAAATATAAATATTCTTAGACAATATAAATAAAACAGGCTTAGCACAACTTTCATTAATTATGTCTTTTCCATCAGCTAAAACGTCTCCAAACCCATCGAAAGGAAGTAAATGTCAACACCACTATGCCCCCACACTTACGCAAACATAAAAATCAGGCTTCAGCCCACTGCATGTACTGCCCAATGCTGGATTCCAGGTAAGGAGCTTTTCCAGTGAGATACCGTTGGCCCGCCGAATAGACTTGCACGTATCTTTATTTGAAACAAGCCGGTACTCTTTGCAATTCAGATGATACGCCCGATTGGGTTGGCATCACCGTTGTAGGTCGAGTAGGAGTTGTCACGTCTGCGGTTCTGGTAGTAGGAGGACCGGGCCCAGAGACACAGTACTAGGTGTAATCATGAACATCATCGCAATCGTCTAGAACAGACGGATTCATCGCGATGAACTCCTTGACACTGAAATTAATTGGTCACAGCTTTCTCTACCAGTAGTATAGTACCAGGCGGTGAAGTTCTTGGAGCTACCGCTGGGAACATGACTAGGGATTGCGGTGACTGTTGGAGGCGTGAGAGCTTCACTCTTGAGGGCGACCCAGTACCAACTTCCCTTCCAGAGGTCATCGCAATTGTCTTTTAGTATGATGTTGTACTTGGAGAACTGCTCTTGTAAGAGATATTTATATGTCTTGAGAATATCATGGCAATTCTCGTCGGCTTCCGCCTGTTGGAAGTCGATATAGTCCTTAAGCATAGAACCATACGTTGGGGTTGGTGCGAAGTTGGAGTTGGCCGGGGTGAGCTTTGTAGCCAAAATTCTGTAAAGCAATCTAACGACGAGACTGAAGATGTGAGAATGAGTACAGGCATGTCTTTCCTTGATGAGGATACTGAACATAACATATCTTACCAAGCGTCCAAGACTCCGGAGGTACATCTTGACAGATTGACTTCCAGTTAGCTACTGAAGTTGAATTAGCAGACAGAGGCAATAGACTGATGCCAATGAGCTGAATAGTATTTACTTTATTTTATAGCTAGATATAGAATGCATATAGAGTTGTAATATTGTTATAAAGAATACTAAAAGATGTAAATTGATAGCTGCTTTAAGTAAGGACCTACTTATAATCTTCTTCCATATGTCCTATTTTATCCCAACCCATATCTTGCGCTAATTGCTTATAACTTTCTACCTCCCCATCTTTGCCAGTTAGAATCAGATAAAATCTTAATCCCTTTCCAGGTCTCTTTTGGACTTCTTGGAGTTTGGAGAAGGCCTTATCGCTACCTGCCCCTATTACTTCATTGTCAACGAGAATGGCATTTGGTCCAGCAAGGTCATCTGCGTCGAGACAATTATCATGAAGGGCCTGGAGAAAAGTAGACATTTCCTTGTCACTCTGAGAATTTGACCGGAGCGGTCGCCCGAGGAAGGAGATTAGTCTGTACCGGGGCAGCCGCTCTATAGTCCTATTTGAACCGAGTGGTAACCAGCCGTGGAGGTGCCACTCCTTAAACTCGTCCAAGGATAAAGAAGATGATGGGAGTGAAAATCCCGTGTCAGTAGGGAGGTTAGTCCTAGCCCAATGGCTTTTCCTCGCTGCTGACATCTGAGCTAGCCAGCAACTATATGCATCCGGCGGGCGAGAAACATGACCGGCTCTTGGTTGGTAGAAATCTCCATGCAGATAGTTGAACACCAAGTGCCTCCTTACTAGCACAAGTCTTTGAGAATTCTGGCAGTACGCCTTCATCCAGCTTTTGGTATAGAGAACTTCCTGTGGAGGAGGACTGGTGTGGTCGGGTTTGAGGATCGTGGGCCAAGCGACGCGTTCGCTTGGCTGCAGACTTTTACTGCCAGCGTCCCGAGAACTTTCAGGGACGTGAAATTGTACTCTACCCGAAGACTCGTGTGTCGCTTGGTCAAAAATCGCCATGTACCGTTCCGCTTCTATTGCTCGGCTTCCTGACTTCGCATTCATGCTGTTGAGGTAGTCTAGTGTGTCGCGACAGCGTTGACGCCATCGTTGTACCTCTGACGCACCGCCGTCTGCTATATCTTTTGGGATGTTCTTTTCAAGACTCAACTTTAATAAAACTGCGATATTGAGAGCAGTGCGCCCAGGATAGGTGGCACCCTCAACTGCAGGTACCTCTACATTGATGTCTGCACCTAGCGAAACAAGAATCTTCATAACACCAACAAGTCCATGGCTCGCAGCCCAATGTATGGGCATGTAGCCATTTGACGTGCAGGACTTCATTTGCTCAGGAAACCATTTAAACAACATTCTGAGGACCTCAGAGTCCCGAGAAATGTGTTCTTGGAGAGGCGGCGGCCTTGCTGTAAGGATGACTGACCAAGATGCGATTTTAGTCTTCTCATTACTCAAGGGACTGGCTCCACCAACCCTTCTGAGCCAGGTAAGTGCGTCTCTCAGTACCAGGTCGCGTTTCCGGACCCAGAAGCCTATGAGCCTGCCGGTCATAGTGAATCCAGTGATAGGGTGACCGTCGAATGCTCGTCGACGTTGCTCCTGGCTCATATGGTTATACATCAACTCGGCGGTCTCCAAGTTTCCGTATGCCAAGGCCAGGCCCAAGGCAGAATTGTTGTCATACTCAGCGTCCAAGTAAGCGCCAATGTCAAGAAGACGCCTTGCGAAGAAGGAATCTTTAACAACAGCTGCTGTGCAAAGCGGTGGTAAAAAGCATGGAGGGTAAGCTGCCGACTGGGCTGCAAGCTGGGGAAAATGAGACAAAATGGCATCGAAACTTCGTGGAGCTCCTTCAATGTTATGCGTCCGCGCATCATTTACATTGTGACCATGTATACTTGCATGTAAAAGTCTGCTCAATGGGCTCAAATCTGTGGGGCATTTCTTCTTCAAGGTGGCGCAGAGTAAATCGCACGACGCTGCATCGTCACTATAGAGGCATAATCCCAAGTACGATGCGACATCTACACCTCTATCTAGAAACACCTTCAAGGTCTGAAGCCGTGCTTCAGTCAAATCCATGCCATGATGCTCGATGCGTGACATTAGATGCTGATCTAGTCCAGAGCCAGTCGCTCTGTCGGACAGACACGCAGAGGCACACATTCGGAGGTAATTGTTCAAAGGCATCTGCCGGAAGTCATGGTCTTTCGCCTGGATTCATTTCTATGTATTAGCGATGGTAGAGAATAGTTCTTAATTTCAAGATACGCACTTGTAGAGGGAGCCAGTCTGAGCCCCGATTCAGCAGATGGGGGTGACTGTCGACTAGCTGCAGTAGTTTTTGAAGGCTTTTGTGGTCAAAATGTTCAGAAGCGGACCAGAGAAGCATGTGGTAGTCGGTGATTGGTATGTCTTTCTGCATGTGCAATTTCAGCAACTCGTCGAAATATCTGTCCATACCATAAGCCCAGGCCCAGGCAAGGGCTGTCTGCGATGGTGGAGTTTTGGTTGTCTTGAGACAAGTCCAGGAGTTATCGGGCGCGCGGTGAGAGAGGGCTCCTCCCCGTTCCAAGCACAGGGTCGCAAGAGCCACAGCTTCATTATCTTCCAGATATGTTAAATAATGGAAGATTCCGAGTCCCCCATAGGTAATAGAAGCATCGAACTCGCCAGTTGCCAAGATTTCGCTAATACGTTGACAATTATGAGTTTCAAAGCACTCCTTCAAGGTGAATAATGAAGGATTAGAAATAGGGAGGCCTGCAGCCTCTTTCAACCACTGTACAAGCCCTGAGCTTGCTGATGTCTTTCGATGACCGGAAATCTCCCTTCGTAAAGACAGAGAACGTAGCGTAGATCGATGTAGCTCAGGGAAGCTATGTTTTAGCGAGCAAATGGCTGTTTTCTTCCCAACAATGGCTCCTATAACAAGGAACAAAGCCCT
Organism: Fusarium xylarioides; assembly: GCA_013183765.1. Classification (NCBI taxonomy): domain Eukaryota; kingdom Fungi; phylum Ascomycota; class Sordariomycetes; order Hypocreales; family Nectriaceae; genus Fusarium; species Fusarium xylarioides. Next base: position 546,834 of record SRZU01000005.1, read on the forward strand.
CAAACTCTCTAACGCATCATCGAGAGGTATGGTCTTCGCGACAAGGGATAGATGAAAGTCTGTGTAGTAACCTGACAATGCAGCTGCATTGATGTGGTCGTTGAAAACCTCCAGGCTGTGAGATGCACCAAGTCCCATATAATGACATAAGGCATATTCATAGGCAAGCAGCCCGCAACTCGCTGCTTGTAGGCCAAATTGCTTTTTCACCGTGCTCTCGAGAGTTTTCAAGCAGATATAGGCCCGTTGAATAATACACTCTTCGTTAGTGGCCTGACTTTCAATGGACGGCACAAACTGAAGAGAGATAGGACCGATCAATCGGCGTATTGGAGCAGACTCTGCATGCAGCCTGGAAAATACCATATCATGGACATCTCGACTGGAATTCACGAAATTTGCGCTCCAAACCGTGAAAGCAGCAGGGGCGTTTCGTGAGACTCCCGGACTGTCACCCAAGCCGGGAACGGTGCGTGGAACCTTCCAGCAAAGCATTGGTAACATAAGAGAACCAAGCTTTGTGCCATCCAGACGCCAACTAGCGTCAGCAGAGAGAGTTGTCAAAATAATGGGATTGATGCATGGTACGTCTGACCAGCATTGTTGCATGACACCTTGTATATTTATGTCTGTATGTGTTTTCAAAATAATGAGTCGGTCTCGCTTTTCTTCTTTGCTCATATTTCGAGGCACAAATCGCTCAAGAATGCACGAGTCGAGTTTCCTCTGCACCCATGTCGGAGGTCTTGCCCAAATGCTTGCGATCAATAGCCCAAGCGAGTAAGCATCAGCTTTGTACCAGTTGACATTTGGAGAGCCGAGACAAACTTCGGGAGGCGCCCATAGTTCGGTGCCCATCCCAGGTCGGAATTCGAGAGCACAATCGTCGTAGAGATCCCGAGACCCAGCAAGGTCGATGATTTTAGCCACCACCTGCCGAGTTTCGTGATGTTGAAGGATGATATTTCCTGGTTTGATATCACCATGAATCATGCTTACTGAATGAACAGCTTGAATGGCCGAAATAATGTCGATAGTAATATTCATTTTCTGCAGCCATGAAAGTCCGATACCCGGTGCGGTCATTGCATCTTCCAGAGTACCATAGGTCGCTAGCTCAAGTGCCAGAATAGGGTAAATACCTAGAGGAATGTTGTCAGATTGAAACATATCAGCAAAGCCATGGTCTTACTTTTGTTGTGCCATCCGACATAGAGAACACGGCACACATTCTCATGGTTTCTGAGCCAAGGGTGGCAAAGAGCTTTGATCTCCCTCCGCACTGCCTGGAAGACTGTGTTTTCTGTTTCTCCCTCTCCTTGGCCAAAGGTGGCGTCCTTAGGTAAATATTGCTTGAGAGCAACGACAGTTCCTTGCTTAATTTGACCGACATCATGTTCAGTTAAATGCCTCACTACTCTAGCAGAGTATCCTGTTCCGACCGAGTAGCCATAATGGATACCCTGGGATTCAAACGCATTCGGGAGCCCAATTTGTTTGATGCTGATGTAGGGAACTTGGTACTCTACCGCGACATCGAGAACTGTAAAAAAGCCCGACCTAGCTAGCTCTGTGGCAGGGACGTTGAGGGCGCTGTGAGAACTCGACTGCTGTGACGATGATCTCAAATACCCATCCTCTGGTGCGGAGTTAACCAGTTGCCGCTCTGAGATTTCTAGTATCGAACTCATTGAGAAATTGTTTGGCTGAGGAGATTAGTTGAACCGTGCCAATTCGTTCATGAACTATGTTGCAGTGTCCGTCCGTGATCTGGGATCTTAGCTGAACATATTTCAGAGTCTAGCCTCATCATCTGGACTGCCTAAGGGGGGCAATAAAACATGAGACTGGCTTTGGTGGAAGATCGGTGTATTTTGGCGTAAGCCAGTCTCATGCATCCCCCTCCCCCCGAGGACTGCATCCACTCCCATTGCTTTGTCAGGTAACACAGAGATGCATGGTGACCTCTCTATCACACCGCGATTCGCAAACAATACCCCAAGTGGTATTCTGGCCTCCAAATATGATGTAACAGTACATTAACCGCGTCATTACACCCTGACGACTGGGCTTTTCCTGTTAGGCAGAAGTGCATATCTGACATCATAACTGGTGCTGGACGACACTTCACTGGCCTAAATTGTTCTCTTCCTCGGAAACTAGATTGAATCCATGGCTGCCTAATCCGAAACTATTTTCTGGGGCGGCTCATGTTAGGCAACCAGTCGTGCATGTCAGAGGAGATACTGTAACATAAACTGTACGGCCGACGCCCGACGATGCCCGACCAGTATCTTAGTCTTATTATCACCTATGTTAGCAACCTAAAGTCAATCCTTGAAAGTAGCAATCGGCTACACAGTATTCTACGCAACTTGACCGCATCACTGCAAGACCAAATTCTGTAGGAGAATCGTATCTCGTTCCTTTATCATGGCCGCAGAGATTATTGGCTTATCAGTAGGCGGTATAAGCCTAGCTACGGCATTTCGCGGCACAGTCGACTCGTTTCTCCTTATCAAGAGTTTCTTTGACAATGAAGATGACTCTGGCATTCATGACTTGGCTCTGCACTACCACATACAGTGCCAGGCTTTCAAAAATTGGGGTGATCGGCATAATATTCACGCGACGAAGCCTGAAGATTGTGCTTTAATATACGAGAGTGGCCATGTCAAGCAACTCATTGCCGGTATCATTGAACGGTTGCAAAAGCTACACGAAGACGGGAAGAAATATCTCGAGATTCATGACGCAGACTTGGTAGTACAAAATGGTATTGTCACTTCACCGTCGAAGTTCATGAAACGGCTAGATATAGAGTCGCGGGAGGTAATTGAAAGCTCAAACCAGCGCACCCACAAGAAACCCAAAAGTCGAATTAAATGGGCAATAAGCAACAAGGTAGATATAAAAAGCTTTCTGTATGGTCCTAAGTACTGACATTTCACAGACAAAGTTTGCCGAGATTGTGAAGCAAATGAAGCTGTATAACGAAGACCTTGAAAATCTCTTGAGCGAGAGGAATAAACACAGCTTCGGATTTACTCTACCAGGTCGAGTCCTGGCTCCCCTTGAGACGCCGGCCGAGCTTGAGATTGTGAGGCGGCTTATGGATGAGTCAAGCTTTCTTGTGTCACACACCGCAAGATTGAAATCTTTGAAGATCTACTCTGGAAACAGCCAACCGCCGGCTTATAACTGCATGCTGAACTCCGAATTCGTTTTTGAGGGCATCCTGACGGAGAAGGATGCCGCTCGAGACGGCCCTGCGGCAGCCCATTCGTGCGAAATCGGATGGCATAAGTCAGGGCAACGTGTTTGGGTTGAATGGAGGGTTTTAGACGAGGGTATCTCTGAAGTCCAGACCTCTATCATGATCAACAGAGTACATACCTTGGGGGAGATGCTATCCGCTGAGTCATCGAACATATTGAGAACATCACAATGCATCGGAGTGATTAAAGATCAGAACAACAGCCTTCGTCGCGGTCTGGTGTTTCAACCCCCAAGGCAGCACAATTCTGTTCTGCCAATTACGCTACTCCAGATCATTAACGAGAGCACCAAGTCATCCGCCACAAGGTCACCAGAATGGATGTCCGAGCCTCCCCTGGGCCATAAATTTACACTTGCCCGCAACCTAGCATCCAGTCTCGTGCTTTTACACGCTTCAAAGTGGCTACACAAAGCCTTCAGAAGCGATAACATTCTCTTCTTCGGAGATGTTAACAGTTATGACGCAATTTTAGATCACTATATTGCTGGTTTCGAACACTCCCGTGGTCTAGATGGCGAGTCTTACGGGAATAGGCCAACCGGAAATGGTCCCGTTGATTATTTCTATCATCCGGACGTAGCCAACGGATTTTCGAAAATCATGGACCTCTATAGTTTTGGTGTTGTTCTTTTAGAGATTGCGTTTTGGCGGCCGTTACGGACACGGATCCCGAGCGGAAAACTTGGCTCATTGCATGAAATCCGAAAGGTCCTTTTAGAAAGCGCACGTCGCATACTTCCAAGATCGATGGGAACTATATACGCCAATGTAGTCGTTCGGTGCCTGGAGTGTAACTTCCCAGCAGATGACAATGATTTCGTCACTGCTATAAATGTTTTTATTATTTCACAGCTAAACAGATGTATAGCTTAGGTATCTATAATAAATAAAAGGCTATTTTACTTTCTATCCCAAGTGTTGATTAGCTGTATTTACCCTCAATTTGTATTCCTCATACTGCACTGCATTGCCTTGCAACCTAATCCAATCTATTACTAACCTGCTAAGCCAGCTTCAGTCTGCTAACATTTACAGTTTTTCCCTTAACGCTAAAACCTTCATTTCCTAATTTACCTTCTTCCCCCTCCTTTCCCTCTTACTTCCTCTCCTTTACACTACAATAGCTCTTAATTCCTATAATATAATATTTATACTATTAATTTAACTAATATAACTGTGCATTTTAACTCTATAAACTACTCCTAGTATAGGCTATTACTGCTACTTAATATGATTCTAGTAATAAAGGCCTATTACTCTATTAATAGGTCTTAATCCTGCTTTAGGCAATTAGCTAGGTCTTCTAAGGCTCTTATTTAGCTTATAATATATATAATAATAAATACATTTAAAGGTATATTATAAAGCCTTACTTTATAATTAAAGATTATAAGATTAACTTACTATATTAGTAATAATTTATTAATATATAGTAGGTCTTTACTTATAATATTTTAATGCTAAAGGAAGGCATATAAATTAGAGATATTATTAATATTAAGATTATTAATATTAGTTAAAGAACTAGTTATATAGCTATTAGCTGCTATGCCTAGTTAGTTGTAGCTGGGTTAGCTATTATTAATATTAATTGTATAGTAGTGTATCTTGTAATGGATTTTAGGGTTCTTAGCCTGTTTTAAGATAGTCTATTTAGGTTAAAGCCTTAGTAATAATTGCCTTAACTAGGTAATAATAGAGAAGGCATTTAGCCTTAGTAGGCTAGGGGAAATATCTTTTTTATGCTTGTAGATTGAGGCTACTTATTCAGTTAGATTGTAAGGTTTAAGGCAGCAGCTATATAACCTTAAGACTTGATTTTAAGGTTATTGTGTTTTTTAGTGTAGTATATGATGCCTTGTATTGTGATATGCTGAAAATAAGCATTATATTATATTATCTCATTGTATGAGACCTTATTGGCTATACCTTGCGTATTGCTGCAGAGACATTTTGACTTTTCAATTTTACTTTCTATAAAAAACAGTAGTTTATGTAATGGGAAGGCTGAAGGCAAAAATGTCCGCAATGATAGTACATATACTTATAAGGTAGTTAAACGCGCTATAATAGACCCTAGCTATCACCAGAACACGCCCAGGGAACTTATAGAGGAATGATAAACCATTTAACATATCTCGTATACTATAGAGGGTGCCGGGCTCTCTATATGGGACTATGTTCAAAAGACGATGAGAACGAACATGAATGGATACTATGGACTTGGAACGATGGCTTGGAATTTTAGGTTCTAGATAAGCCGAAGGAGGAGATCTATTCGTGGAAGAACACGTTTAGCAGGCCTGTTTTTGTGAGGTCTAGGTGTTTCAAGAATAATTTTAAGGATGTCAAGGGTGTCGGTGGGTGAACTGATGGTTGTGGAGGGATGATGAATGGTGTTGTTATTAGGAAACAGCTGAGTAAGATAAGAACGAGTAGCTGGCGACCATCCTCAACCTGAGGCCCTAAACCCTTCTCGCCTTCTCCACAGGGCGACTAAGAAATAGGAGTATAGAGAGTATCGAACTTTGTGTATCCTTCTCCCTTGACAAAAGTCTGCATCCAAGGCCCCTGTTCTTTACCCTGGGAGAGCGCCCAGTACAGATCAGCGTGCGCGTCTCCATCAACGCGATACTTGGGCGCTCCATCAGGTTTGCGCTCGTCAGCGTAGTAGAACCTTGACAAGGTCAGTCCATAATACTAAACTTCTGCTACGATGACTTACTTGTAGCCCTTGTTCTTGTATGCATCCGCAGCAGCCCACATCATATGAGCTGCACCAGACTTGCCAACGCCAGCATCGAGGAACTTGGGAAGGATCGTGACGTTGAGAACGTTACCGGTGTAGATGAAAGTACGTGCGGCTGACTCCAGGAGCTGGGCGAAGCCAGCGACTGCCTGTTGGGCTGCGATGAAGGCGCTGTGGATGTTGATGGCAGTGTTGTTGCTGAAGTCGGTGTAAGAGACAGACAGGGGGTCCTCCGCCGGAGGGAAGGCTGCGGCGCTGGCTGTGATGGATTAGAATCAGTTTTGACTACCTTGTAAAGGGAAAACTTACCATTATAGACAACAACACTTGGGGTTCCGAATGTTGTCTTCACCTTACTGAAAGCATCAGCGACCTCCAGTGGCTTGGTCAGATCGGTCTTGATGTTGAGCTGTTTGTCGGTACTCTCTGCTTCCTTCTGAGAGCGAGAAGCAATGGGGACTCTGAAGCCCTCGGAAGTAAACTTGCGAGCGACGGATTGGCCAATGTTTGGGCCGGAGCCGAGGATGAGAACGATGGGAGACTTGGCAGCCATGATTGACGACTTTGACAGGTATATGAGATGAGTTATGGTAGAGTGCTGTCGGTTATGGAAATTATGTCACGCTTTAAGCTTGGCGAGGTGAGATGCTATGAGATGAGATGAGAATGTGAAGTGAATTGAGAGCCATACATCGGGCAGTCTTATATGAATATTTTGTTTCAATAAAATATGCGACCTGGGCAGCCCAAAGATGCTCATTGTGAAGCATCTTATCAATCACAAAGCAAAAGTTGACCCGCGATAAGATGGGAGGCTTCAGGATTGTCATCGTCAGGTTCCGCGGAACCAACATGAAATCGATCTTATCAATCATCGATCGCATCGGATCAAAGCCAATCAGGTGTCGATGATACGTCTGGACCATGACCTGTCTTACTGGCTGTTGGCGGCAGCTTGGCTCTGTAAATTCATTTGTCAGCCCTACCAATTTGTCAGCGCAGGGAGAAATTATTCCCATATGACTGAGATTGGGTGCCCAGTCTTGAAGCAACGCTGCGTCTTAACTCAACTGCAACGGACACATTAATACATCATTTATTTCAAAGTTTTTAACGGTTCTCTATATCTATAGAGTATTACTCAGCCAAATACACACTTTTTAAGCCTTTAGTAGAAAAGTTAAAAGCCTGATGGCCTTATATAAGGCTGATGGCTGGGGAAAAATCAAGGAAAAAGCCTTTTATAACGCAGACTGAAGCAGGGGCTGGCATCTAGGCCAGATCGCAAAGGGTTGGCCTGTTTCAATGAATCATAATACATTAATGATAAACAAGGTAAGGTCTTGCGACCGCCGAGAGCGACATCTACTTGTCCAGAGCTTGGCTTTGACACTGTTTGTAAAGTCAGCACTCAGCTCAATCAAGGCACTGTACCTCCAGGGCACGAAAGAACTTACCATCTGCCAGTATACACCACGCGTAGCCAATAACTCGCGATGGCTCCCCTTCTCAATCAACTTGCCCTCGCCAAGAACAAAGATCACATCGGCATTTTGTACCGTCGCAAGACGATGGGCAACGACGACCATAGTGCGCCCTTTGCCAGCCCTCTCAAACGCCTCTTGTACCAGCTTCTCACTCTCTGAGTCGAGAGAACTTGTAGCCTCATCAAGGAGCAAGATATCAGGGTTTCGCATCAAGGCCCTGGCGATGGCGACGCGCTGTCTTTGGCCGCCTGAGAGGGTCACGCCGCGGGAGCCAACTTGGGTTTGGTATCCTTCTAGGAGGGACATGATGAACTCGTGGATGGAAGCTTCTTTGCATACGCGATGGATTGTTGCATCGTCGACGGTGTCCTCGACGCCGAGAAGGATGTTCTCTCGTAATGTGCCTGTAAAGAAATCAGCTATGCCATTTTATAATGGTGTGCTCTGTTTGGCGTACCTTGGAACAAGCTTGACTCTTGAGCGACGAGTGACAGGTGGCGGCGGTACGTGTAGACGTTGTTGGCGGCGATGTCTTGGCCGTTACAGAGGATGCGACCGTGATTAGGATCGTAGAATCTGTGAGTAGCATCATTTTGTTAGTATTCATCATAGAAATGTCCAGAAGTGTCTGCGTACCTTTCAAGAAGAGAAACGATGCTACTCTTTCCGCTGCCCGATGCACCAACGAGAGCAGCAAATTGACCCTTCTCGATTGTGAGACTGAGACCCTGGAAGACAGGCACGTCGCGAGTCGGATACTTGAAGTGAATATTGTCCAGCTCAATCTTCATACCATCTCCATGAGAAATGAACGGTGGGCCGGTAGCTTCGGGTCCATCTTTGACCTGGCTATCCCTCAACCCAAGAATACGATTGGCAGCAGCGCGGACTTGAGCGACGTTGGGCCCAAAGCTGAGTGCACGACCGGTTGTCTCGCCCGCATTTAAGACAGACATGAAGCACACGAAGAAACTCTCTAGATCATACTCGCCGCTGAGGTGAAGACGGCCACCGTAGTACAGTACTATAGCCTGACATCCGATAGTCGCACTGTCGGAGAAGGCATACAGCAAGCTCACCCAACGAGCCTTTTTGAAAGCATCCTTGACATGATTGCTGTTGAGCGTACGGAATTGATCGCAGATAGCACCTTCAAGAGTAAACGATGCCACTGTACGAAATGCGCTGATTGCTTCAGAGGCGAACTTGGAGCTGTCGACGAACACAGCGTTGTTCATCTCCTCAAACTTGATCTCATACCGCATTCGCCAATACCCAGCAGCGAGGAGGATAGGGACAACCACACATAGTGACACAAGTGCAAGCTTCCATGCAAAAGCTAGTGCTATGGCGATAGTACCCATCAGAGTCCACAGGGCAATAAACACACTTGCCATGTTCGACCCCAACAGTTCTTCAAGCTGGCGCGGGTCCTCAGCGCTCCTCGCAGCCATAGTCCCCTGCGAATGATCATCATGGTCAAAGAACGCCACCTTCTGATGCAAGATAGACAAGAAGTACTGCTTCTGGTACTTGGCGCGAATAGTGCTCGCAGTACGCGTCGACAGAAAGAAAGTAGCACAGTAGGCTAGACCGGCTGAAATGGCGAGGACAGTCCACATGAGCGACCAGAAGGAACTTTCGCTTCTGACCTTGGACTCGTTGGGGAGGTAGCCGAAGACGATGATGACTTTGGCGAAGAGCCAGGCTTGGAAGGGGACTGCAGCGCCGGCGCAGGCGGAGAAGAAAAGGGTTAGGGCCATTGTCCACCAGTTGGACCTGGTTTCGTAGAAGAAGCGGCCGAAGCTGGAGAGGAGACTTTTGGGCTTGGGTTTCTTCTCTTGGGGTTTGCCTTCGATGGTGGATTCGGTGTGTGCCTTTTCATGAACAGAGGACGATCGATGCTTCTTAACAGGTACATCATTCTCTTCCTTCTGTTCTCCTAGTGACAGTGCCTGAGCATTGACGAGATTATAGTAAAGACCAGTCTCATCAGTCAAAAGACTCTCATGAGTACCAGACTGAATAACCTGTCCCTGTCGCAGAACAACAATACGATCAGCCTTCTTGACAGTAGAAAGGCGATGTGCGATGACAATCGTTGTTCTGTTCTTGGAGGCTCGGTCGAGGGCTGCTTGTACGATTCGTTCGCCGCGGACGTCGATTGCGCTTGTGGCTTCGTCGAGGATCAGGATTGCGGGACGGCGGATTATGGCGCGAGCGATGGCGATGCGTTGGCGCTGACCGCCTGAGAGCTTGATGCCGACTTCGCCGACGGCGGTGTTGTAGCCCTGTAGTGGGAGGATAAGGTTAGTATTTTTCTTGATGCACTAAGGTATTAGTTAGCTGGGTGATTTCACGTACCTCTGGAAGCTTCTCAATAAACTCGTCTGCGAATGCCTCCTTGCACGCTTCATGGACCATCTCTCTTTTCTTCTCGTCGGGCTCATTCTCCCACTTTGTACCGATGAGGCCGTTGAGAACGTTGCTGTAGATAGTATCATTGAAGAGGAACAGCTCCTGCTGAACAAGTCCAATCTGCGATCGCCACCACTTGACGTTGATTTCATCAAGAGAGTGGCCACACGTAGAAATTCGGCCACGGAGCTCAACTGGGGGACCAGTTTCGTCTCCGGCAAACGGGAGTTCTTGTAACTCTTGCTCATCCTCTTCTTTGTCGCCGTTCCTCTTCTTATCGGTCGGCTTCTCGACTGGTTTGGAGATAATATACTGATCTTTGAGACTGTACCATCGCTCGACAAGGCCAACGATTGTACTCTTGCCTGAGCCAGAGGGACCGACGATTGCAGTGACCTTGCCTGTTTCAATTCGTAGATTGAGATTATCGAGGATCTTGACGTGCGGTCGACTGGGATAAGCGAAGGTGACGTCCTCTAAAATGATGTCTTCTGTCGCAGACACATCTGGGTCGGTGAGATGGCCAGACTGGGGTCGGGGTGCATCGATGACGGTAAAGAACTCGCAAGCTGCTACTGTGGCTTTGCTGACTGCTAGAAGAGGTGTAGAGATTCTCTCCATTGCCGTCACGATCATCATGACAGAAAACAAGACGACTATGATTGCTCCAAGCTGATTGATCTTATCGTCGAGTAAAAGCCTGGTTCCGTACCAGAACGCGAGGCCAAACGCAGCGTAACTGCTGAAGAATACCAGACCGTATTGGAGGGCAATGAATGGACCAGCGAATTGAGCATGCTTCTTTGCTTCGTCAACGAATCTGCCGTACTTGCTGCCAATTCGTGACTCAGCGCCATAAGCTACAATCATTCGGATGCCGCTCATTGCTTCGCTAGCGACAGACATCGCCAGAGCCTCGGACTAACGCTTTCGTCAGCAATATCTCACGATGCGCTAGAATTCATGCATACTTTGGTCTGGTTTGTCTGGCCCTTGGTGATGTATGGAAGTACCAGGCTGACACCGAATGTGATAAAGACAACAGCAGTGAACATCACGAGAGAAAGCTGCCAGCTGTAGATGAACGCGACGATGATTGAAGCGATCATGGTGGCATTGTACTCCACAAAAACACCCAACTTCTCAGAGATTCCGAGTTGCAGAGTGTTTCCGGTAGTCGTGATGATAGTGGTCGCATATCCAGGTGGCATAGAATCCAGTACATGCACGCTTTGCGAGAACAATGCAGTGAAATAATCTTGACGAATGGCGGAGGTAATACTCACACCGGTCATGCGGAATGCGAACTGAGAATCGGTAAGCAATGAGCAGAAATACTGAGATTGATAGCGCACATTGTTAATGTAACCTAGCACAAGGCGACCGAGGAAAAGACCAAGCAGGTAGAGGCTATCGCGGGGGGTATTAGAGATGTCAAGCGAAAATTAGTTTTCGTATCGCAGGCCAAACTCACCAAAGTTCGCTAAGCTTTGAGCGGAACTCATCGCCTGGAAGTGTTTCGGTGCCAGCATAGTCGGAGAACTTGCTAGCGAATTGACCTACAGTCCAGCGGTCTCATTAGCATGAAGCCTCAATGTCGGGCCTCGTTTCTTCACCTACCAAAGACAATGTTCAACAAAGGCAGGGTGATACCGACGCCAATCGAGGCGATTACACCAACGGTATAGGCCAGAAGATCCCATTTGGAGGCATACTTGAAGACTCTCTATGTAACAGATAAGATATCAGTATTCGCTGCATATAACTGCTTCAGTAGTGTCATACCATATAATCCTGGAAGCTAGGCTCTCTCTCGGGACGTCCATCAACACCCATCTCAGGATGCTTCTCCTCACCGTCCCCAATCGCCGGCGAATTCTCCGCTGTTCGTCTTCCCATAGTGAATGATAATAGAGAAACAGTTTGCAAGCGTCAAGCCTCTCTTCTCACTCAATACTACCCCCAAAGCAAATGGGGCAAACAACAAATACCGTTCATCGATCGGGCGCGCGGACACGGGTTTTTTCCCGTCGGATTGGACTCAGAGTCCGAGGACCCGCTGTAACTCAGACATAATGGAGGGATTTTCTCATGCGTCAGCACGGCGTAGGAAAGGGAGTGGGATTCTTCTGGGTGTCCGCGTGATGACTGCATAGAACAAAGAAGGAATGTCGGGAAAGAGACTTGCCGGGCGCTTGTCTCAGCGGGGAGTACAATAGTGCTTTCTTACATGAAATCATATGTCTAGAAATTTCTGTGAGTCTTGTTTCGTGGGGGTTGATAGGTATGAAGTGGCGTTGACAGTTGAGGCCAGCTAATGCTGCTCAGCGGAGAATTACTCTCAGTTGAGCTACGGCTCGGAGCGCTTCCGTCGGCATTGGTCCACTGTCTTGGTGAGAGTCTGCACTGACAGTCCAATCGGAATTTTCCGTTTTACTCCGTGGCTATCCCTGGCGGGCAGATTTAACGGCCCATCTTTTGTCTAAGACATGTCGCAGATTAGCATATGAATATGATGTGATATACGAAATTGAGTTGCTGATGACATGTCGATTGCCGCTCGTATAATGCCCGATTGGGAATACGAGGTTGTCTCGGGCTGATGTGAGGTAGGGATTTCCTTACAGGGACTGTGTTTTAGTGGGTGTCTACTTTGGGCAAGTCGGGATAGAGCATTGCCAAGAACGCACATTGCCATTTTAAGCACAATGTTGCTGGAAGCTGTAAACTCAATAATTAAAGGCTAGACATACAAGTAGCACAGAAAATTTAGCTAGAAGATGTAAATAAAAGAATAAAAAAGTCAATTAATAAGACAGTAGATGGAATAGTAAGATTAATTCAGTGCGTTGAAATTAAGTTGAGTCGTCATCTGTTGAGCTGTAAACAGCAAAACGCTCTCTGATTGGTCAGATTGAACCCACTGCGCGATTTCCGTAGCTTGATAAGGTCAAACCGACTGCTACCTTCAATTGAAGAAAACAAGGCTCTTTCAATTAAAGCTAAAATGCTTATTATAACTAATCTACGCTTTATATAACAGTTATAAGCCTAGATAGGAAGCAATTCCTAGTAACTTCTACTGCATAACTAATAGCATTTTAGTAATTCTTTAATTCTTTCTAAATTCTAATTCTTTAAATCTTTAAAATATAAACTTTAAACTCTTATATATAACTTTACTATATAAAAATCCTTTAACCTTTTAAATAAGTATATTATACTAAAATTTAATATATTATTAATATTTATATATAAGATTAAATATTATAATATTATAAGTAATTAAACTTAATGCTATTAGAAAGCTTAATATATATATTATATACTTATAAAGTATTAAAAATTAAATTAAATAGTTAATAGAGCTTTAAGTATATATTATATTACTTAAAATCTAGAAATATATTAACCTAAGTATTATAAAAAGTAATTATAACTATTTTATTTACTTAGTTAAATGTATTTAAAAAGAATATAAAATTAAGCATATTAATAATAACTTAATACTTAATTAAGAGTTAATATTAATATAATTATAGTTTTATAATATTATAAATACTTTATATAATTATAATATTTATATTTATAAAGAGTATTTTATTAAAGAAAAGGCTTTAAGGGAGTAGATTAGTAAGATAGTAAAGGGTCTTACCTTTAATTATATCTAGCAAAAAGTTAACTTAAAATATAAAAATAAATATATACCTCTAAGAAAGCTTATTTAAGGTATTAAGAAGTAATATACCTTAAGTAATATATAAGTCCTTAGTATACTCTAAAGGGAGTACTACTTAGTACTTAAATAAGTAAAATATATAAGTATAAAGCCTATAGTATAGTATAAGCACTAGAATAGCTTCTATAAATAGGCTATTGCTTATAATCTAAATAAGATTAAGGGAAATATAGCTATAATAGACTTTCTTTAAGCAGTTAGAAACTGTTTTAAACTATTATAGGCTTAAAATAAGCTTAATAAGCATATAATTAATATATCTAAAGGGCTTCTAACCTAATTTAAGCTTATTATAGAGATTAAAAGGCAAAACCCTAATATTAAAGCAAGTAAGGTCTCCTAATAGCTAGAATGTAATAAGAAGGTAACCTAAGTAGAGCTCCTTAAGGTAGTAGATAAGTTATAAGCAATTGCAAGAAATAACCTATTTAAGAAAAAGAGCATTATATTTACTGCCTAGAATATATAATCTACTAATATAAGTAAAGGCTATAACTGCCTATATTAAACTTAAAATAATTCCTTAAAGTATAAGTAGAAGCTTATAGAGTATAAGTTAGTTATATATATACTTTCTAGTAAAAGATACTTAAAGTAAAAGTACTATCTAGGTAAAAAGCACTATATAATTATTTATAAAGAGGTTATAAAGTTAAAGTAAAAGGAACTTAAAGAGTAACTAGTAAAAAAAGGCATTAAGCTTAATAGTAATAATTAAAGTACTAGAGATAATAATAGTAATATTTTAAGCAGTTCCTAAGCTAATATAATACTTAAAGTTTCTAATAACTTTTATATTAATGCTCTTCTTAATCTAAATGCATAGTATAAGGAAGAACTGCTATATATCTTCTTAGCCTTTAAGGCCTTTACTTATTTACTCTTAGAAAGTATAATCTAGGATTTAGAAGCATTTATATATTTAGTTAATAATAAAGCTTACCTTAACCTAGAAACTTTTAAAGCTATAGATTAGATTATAGAATTAAGTATAACCTTTAATAAAATTATTAGAAAAGGAAAGTATACTTTTAAGAGAATATTTAATAAAAGAGACTTAATAATTAGTAATATCTATATAGTTAAAGGATTTTATATTAATATTATTTCTTTTACTTAATATATATAATTTAAAACTTTAAATATATAAAAAAGACTATATTATATATTATAAATTAATAAATAAGAATATTATTATTTATAAGCTTTAGCTTATTAATAATTTTATTTTCTTTAAATATAAGTAGCTTAATATTTATCTTAAAGCTTTATTAATATTACTATATAATATAATACTAATAAGTTAAGTAAGAATTATAATAAGTATTTCTAGTAAGAGAAGAATGCTTCCTTAAAGATCTTTATAAGATTAACTTAACTTAAAAGAAGATATAATAATAATATAGCATTTAAGACTTAGATATTTATTAAAAGATATGCTTAAGAAGGCTATACTATATATGCAGAATATTAAGATTAAGAGAATCTTAAGGATTAAGTGTAAGATCTATACTAGAATATATACTACTTAGATTATCTTAAGAAGAAAGTTAAAAAGAAATGCTTTAAGACCCTTTTAGCATATATATTAAAATCTTTAAAATTATCTAAAAAGCTATAATAGATTAAGATAGCTACTAGTTATTAAGAAAGAATATAATAGATAGATATTTACTTAAGCTTTATATATAAAGTAATATAATATAGTATTTAATATTCTATTTTACTTTAAATACTAAGTATAATATTAATTTAAAGTAGTAATTTATATAATTTACTAAAATAATAAGTATACTATAATTGCAATTAAGAGGCTAACTTAATTTTAATATTAAGTAAATTTTTAAAGCATTAAGCTAAAGCTTATATTACTAAATACTTATAAAGTAAATAGAATTACTAAATAAAGTAGTAAGTAAATTACTATAAAATCCATTTTAATACTCTATAGAGCTAACTTACTAGGGGAGCTTTAGCCTAAGAGCACTAAAATAGCATCTTATCTACTTAATATTAGCCTATTATATAGATTTAAATAGAAATTACTAATTAAAGTACTTAAAGAATAATTTAAATACTATATACTATTATAAATAAGAAAAGAAAATGTAAATCTTAAACTAAGTATAAGTTTACTGCTTATATATAGTTACTATATATACTCCTTAAGAAAGGAAAGAGAAAGAGAAAAAAAAAGAGAAATATAAAGATTAAGCTAAAAGTATATATTAAATACTTAGTTAGCTATATTGTAAGTAATATATATTATATCTAGATCTTTTACCTTAAGAGAGTAGTAATAATATAAAATGTATAGTTTAATAAATCTATCTTTTATAATAAATATACTAAGCTTTAATTAAAAGAGCTTATTATTAAGCTAAATAACTAAGTAGTTTATAAAGATTAATTTTATTTAAATAAAACTAAAATAAAAAGAGCTTTTTAAGTAGATATATTAATTAAATAACTAGTTAAATTAAGCTTAAGGGTAAATATTATACTTATAAGCATTTTATAATAATTAAAAAGTATAAAGGATACTTAAAGTATAGTAAAAGATTTAACTAGACCTTAACTAACTAGACTTAGAATGCTAAAAGTAATCTTAAAACTAGATATATATCTAAAGAGTAGTAGTATAGCTTAAACTCCTTTAAGCCTTAATATAATAATATAAAGAAAAGAAACCCCTCTTAAAGTAAAAGATAATATAATAAACTAAAAGCTTTAAAGCTTTACTAGTATAAATAAAAGCTTATTAGTAGAAAGTATTATATCTTAAGGATAATAAAGTATTACTAGAAATATCTTTAAAAGCTTAATAGAAAGTTAAAGAGTATAAATATAATACCCTTAAAAACTAAAAAAAGTACTATTAAATAGTAAATATATATTAAATAACTAAGTATTAATTAGCTGTATTTACCTTCAATTTGTATTCCCTATACTACACTGCATTGCCTTATAACCTAATTTAATCTATTACTAACCTGCTAAGCTAGCTTTAATCTGCTAACATTTATAGTTTTTCCCTTAACACTAAAACCTTTATTTCCTAATTTGCCTTTTTCTTCCTCTTTCCCCTCTTACTTCTCCTCCTTTATACTATAATAGCCCTTAATTCCTGCAATATAACATTTATACTACTAAATTAACTACTGCAACTGCGCATCTTAACTCCATAAACTACAGCTAGTATAGACTGTTGCTGCTGCCTGATGTAATGCTATTGATGAAGGCCTGCTATTACCTTGATAGGCGTTGACCCTATTCTAGGCAATTCGCTAAGTCTTCTAACGCCTCTATCTAATCTGCAATGTAGTTGATAAGGGCCTTGTCTTCAGCTTTGTCTTTAGCTTTATCTTTATTAATACTAAGTAGCTATACTTAGCAGCTAAAGATTACAAGATTAACTTACTGTATTATTAATAGTTTATTAATATGCAGTAGGTATTCTCTTATAATTTTATAATACCTTAGGAAGGATTAGAGGACTAATATAATATTAAGCTTAAGGCTATAGATTTTTATTAGGTTACTAGATATGTAGGCATTAACTGCCTTAACTGGATAGTTGTAGCTAGGTTAGCTGTTATTAATATTAATTGCATAGCAGTATATCTTATAATAGATTTTAGGGTTCTTAGCCTGTTTTAAGATAGTCTATTTAGGTTAGAGCCTTAGTGATGATTGCCTTGACTGGGTGATAATAGAGAAGGCATTTAGCCTGCTAAGGCCAGGGGAAACATCTTTTTTATGCTTATAGATTAAGGTCACTTATTCAGTTAGATCATAAGGTTCAAGGCAGCAGTGCCATATGACCTTAAGACTTGATTTTAAGGTTATTATGTTTTTTAGCGTAGTGTATGATGCCTTGTATTGTGATATGCTGAAAATAAGCATTATATTGTGTTCTCTCATTATATGAGACCCTATTGGCTATACCTCGCGTATTGCTGCAGAGACATTTTAACTTTTTAATATATTAAATAAACTAATAAAAGTAACTTTTAAATGCTTAAGAACTTTAAATAAAAGCAGGATAAAGGCTAAAGATGCTATAAAGCTTAAGAAATAAGAGTAAAATACTTTACTTACCTTTAAGATATAGCCTTAAATATAGGATAAGATAGTAAATAGAGCTTTACTAAAACCTAAGATATATACTATAATACTAGTTAAGATATAAACTAATACTCTATTAGATATAAAGATATAGGTAATAATATAGCTAAAGCTCTTAGTAAATTAAGAAATATAACTAAAAAGGAGCTAAAGATGCCTTAAAGGGAAATAACTACTTTTAGGAGAACTATTAAGATGCAGTACTTAATAATAAGATATTAAGTAAGAAGGAAAAAGCATAAAATAGAACTTAAAAATATAAATAAAGATATAAGGGTATAGATAGGATAATAAAGTAGCTTTCTTTTTAACTAATTATTATAAAGAAGAGCTACTATATCCTAGAAGCGTTTTTATAGCTTTTACTACTTTTCTTAGTATAATTAAAAAGGTAAAGAAAGCTTATAAAAGGAGTATAATAAAGTTAAGCTTAAAGCTTAATTCTTTTAAGCTTAAGTAGATATATAATATCTTAAAGCCTATAATAATTTACTAGAATGCATTCCTTTTACCTTTAAAGGCATAAAAAGAGCTAGAGACTTATACATTTAAAGAGCTATTCCTTATAGCAGTATATACTAAAGTAAAGAAGCTTATAGACTTTAAGACTTAAAGAGTAATATTATAGTAAAATATATAAATTAAGCTAATACCTATAAAATAGGTATTTATATATAAATTTAACTAGAATAGAAACTTAAATAAATGCAAAGTGTAAATCTATATGCATAGAGATCTATAACTAGAAAATATAATTTAAAGTACATATATAGTAACTCTTGTAGCGCATTTATTCTATATTATAATTACTCTAGCAGCTAAGTATAATCTTAAAATCTACTAACTAGATATAGTAAATATATTTATTAATGTAATATATAATAAAAATAAACTTTTAGTTATATGCTACTTCTTATAAAGCTTTAAATAAGCTAAAAAGCTTATAAAGCTAGAAAGAGCACTATATAGACTAAGAGACTTACCTATTTTATAGTTTAAGGAATTCTTAAGTACTTTAAAATGCCTTAATTTAAAACCTAGCAAGGAAGAGGAGTGCTTATTTTATATAAAAATATAAGATATACTAGTAGTATTCTTTATAAATAATATCCTTATTCTATATTACTATAAGCAGAAAGAAGCTATAAATAAGATTATTAAAGCACTAAAAGAGATATATAAGCTTTAAGATAAAGAGAAAGCTAAATAGTTTTTAAGAATTAGAATTATTAGAGATAGGCTAAATAAGAAAATCTACCTCTATTATAACTTATATCTAGAGAAATATATAGTTAAATATAACTTAAATAAGTATAACTAGTTCTTTACTATTCCTATTCCTATTACTAAGCTTTCTAAGAGAGAGAACTAAGTATCTTTAGCTTACATTAAGTTATATTAAGAAAAGGTTAAATCTTTACTATATATTGCAGTAATAGTAAGGCTAGATATTGCTTTTATAGGATTTTAGCTTTCTAAATACCTTATAAATCTAAGTAAAGAGTACTATAAGTCTATAGACTAAGCTCTTTAATATCTTTATATTACTTATAATTTTATAATTACCTATAAAGGTAATTATAATAAGACTTAAGTACTTTATATAGCATTAAATGCTTTATTTATAGATAATAAGAAAATAAGAAGATTATTATAAGGATATTTTATTACTCTCTTTAGTAATACTATAATATAGAAAGTAATATATTAAAGTACAGTTTTAACTTCTATAATAGAGGCAGAACTAATTGCATTAAAGTATACTGCAGCTAAAGTAATAGATTTATAGCACTTTCTTAATAAATTGCATTTTTACCTAATAAAGCTATATACTATTTACTATAATAATTAATAGATAATATATCTTATTATAGAGCTAAGTACTAAGATTAACACTTAACTATACTATATAGAAATCTAAAATATATAGCTATAATAAGAAGAAAGTAAAGGGAGCTTTTAGGTTACTTACTTACCTATAGCAGAGATGCTAGCAGATAGATTAACTAAAGCTCTATTATAGTAGCAATTTAAATACTTTAAAGTATTACTTAATCTTATATAGCTTAAGCAGTTAAAAGTCTTAATAAAGTAAAGTTTAATTATTTAACTAGCTAGTAATAAGAGTAAAAAGCCTAAGGTATTTCTTATAGCTAAAATACTTCTATTTAAGTATAGTAAATAGTTTTAAAAAGCTTAAATAATAGTATTATTACTAATGTCTTTATCTTTATCTTTAACTTTATTATTATTATTAATAAGGATAATATTACTAAATCTTACTAAGCTATTATAGATTATATTAAAAGCCTTAAGATTTATTATACTAGGAAAGCTCCTTTTATTAGAAGTAAGTATACCTAGACTAAGATAAAGAATCTTAAAGACCTAAGAAAGAAGAATATAATAGTTAGAGATAGTAAAAAGAGTAAGGTAAGCCTTAAAGACCTTAAATATAACTAAAGTATAAGTCCTAGTATAGATAATCTCTTATATAAATAATTAGCTTAAAGTAAATAGATAAAAAAAGATAAATAATTTATAAAATAAATACTATTAGTAATAGCATTATAAAGGGTAATAGCTAGAGGAAATAAGCAATAAGAACTAAAATAAGTTAATAATATACTTAATAAGAAATAAAAAAGTACTTATAAGCTAGTATAACTCTTATAACTATTATAAGAATAATAATAGTAATACTTTAAGTTAGGCTTATCCTTTATAGTATAATAAAATAATAAACTCTTACTTAATAAGGTACCCTTAAAGTACTATATATATAGAAATATATACTCTTTACCTTTAAAGAACTTAAGCTTATACTTTAAAGTATATAAGGTCTTAGAAGTCTTAGGGGTTTTTACTAGAATAACTGTAATAAAGGAATTCTTCTTAGTAGGGTTAGGGGTTTTAGGTATAGTATTATTATTAAAGGAAAGCTTAACCTTACTATTATAAGGTATTATAGTACTAGTAAAGCTTTTAATCTTAATTAAAGTATAATTAAGCTTAAAGATATTATCTTTAAGTTTAGATTTAAGCTATATTACTTTTAATTAGTATATATAATAAATAAGAAATAAGAGTAAGACTTATAATAATAGCTTTACCTCTTAAGGGAAGAGAATAAGTACTAGACTTATATATAACTTAATAAGCATTAAATTGCTTATATAAATGCATACTACTAGGGAAATAGCTATAATAAGATTAAAATAACCTACTAAGAGGCAGGCAGGAAGGCTAGGTATTAGGTATAGTAGAGAGATTAATAGAGAGCTTATAGGTATAAGTTGCAGCGCTTAAATTAGGGGTGTAAAGCGGTAAAGTAGAGTAGTTATGCATAGGGCAATTAGCATAAAAAACAGTAGCCTAAAGGCAATTATTATGCTCTTTATAAATAGCAGGGTTATTAAGAGCAGGAAGCTATATTAAATTATTAGCATATAAGCAGGATAAAGAGTATACTATTAAAGGGATAGATACTTTAAGGTAAGAGGCTAGTAAGATAATTATATATTATAATAAAAATTATAAAGCTTAAAGAAGAAAAAAGAAAAAGAGATTATAAAGGGATAAGAGAAAGGCTTTTATAGCTAAAAAAGCAAAGACTTAAAGGCTATATAGCACTTCTCTATTATAATTTACTATACTTATTATACTTATATTTATAAGATTAAGAAAGTATATACTTAAGGTAATAATAATATAATGCTATTATAATTTTCTATTATTTATCTATTTCTTTTTTATTATAAAAGTATATTAGGTAAAATTAAAGCTATTTAAGACTTATTTAACTGCATAAATAATATGCAGTTAAATAGAAGGTATATTAAGCTGTAAACAGCAAAATGCTCTCTAATTAGTTAGATTGAACCCACTGCGCGATTTCCGTAGCTTGATAAGGTCAAACCGACCGCCACCTTCAATTGAAGAAAGGCTCTTTCAATCAAAGCTGAAATGCTCGTTGTAACTAATCTACGCTTTGTACAACATCATCTCAAGATCTTAACAGTAGTCTAGGCTTAAACTACCCTGTATTACAGCAATGCTCTACCCAGCTCCACCTTGTCCAAGCTCTCACAGCTTTCCACTAATTCAATTAAGCCCCTGTGCACACTGACATCATGATCTGTACCCAAAAAACCAGCCATGTCTACAATCCAACCATTAAAGTCTCGTATTTCGGTCTTCCTTCCGGCTTCTATGTCCTGCAACATAGAGCTTCGATGTTCAAACATCTTGAGACCAAATGCATATAGCTTTGCTTTCAAGATTGGCAGCGAGAACCTTTCCATTAACTTCTTTCGGACCTTGGGGACGCTGCAGCTCGTCCCGAGTCGTGACGTCTGTTCAGCGTAGGACGTGATAACACTGCGACTCGTATCGTGATCAATAAGACCTTGGATAACGATACTTGCTTGCCAGAGAAGTTTATCAATCACCCGAGTCAGAGGATCATCAGAATCGTACGATGTAAACAATTCTCCTGTCTTGCAGCGCAGTAACGCCGTAAGTGGATTGATCGCCGCATTCATGACCAACTTCTCCAACTGGAGGAGCCATATCTCCCCGGATGACACCTGCTTCGTGTTCACAAGCGGTGTCGTAGCAATATGCCGGATAAAGAAGTAATCCAATGGTTGCTTCCCCGGTGATTCTGGACCAGATGCCCAGAATACAGGCCCGATGTATGCGTCAGCAGGAGCCGCATGGATGCTCAAGAAGGGACCTGCTGATGCAACCCCATGACTGACGACACACGCGGAGAAAGTTGGAGTCTCACCGCTTGGGTATCGATAGGAGATGTATAAAGGACCGTGGGGAGGCCAGAGTTTGCAGACGCCGTTCTGTGCAAAGACGACTGAGCTGCATCGCCCCAAGTAGCGACGAATGCGATCTGCTTCGGATAGACCTGCTTCGGCCTTTGTGGAGATGAAGACGTTGTGAAGCTTCTGCCCGTCTGCGACTTCTTTTACAGGACCGTAGTGAGGTCTTGTTTCGGTCCACCACTCAACGGTAAAGTGTTTATTGAGGAAGAGTTTCCCGCTGGCCAAGTCTGCGAGGCCGACACCTTCACATGCCGTCCACTGCGATAGCAGTTCCTTTCGATGGACGACGAGCGTGATGGGAAGAGCATTGTGATGACGAGCCATGTGAGTTGCGTACAGTCGACCGATATTGCCAGGACCAATGATGTAGATACGCTGATCAGAGTCTGGTGATGGATTGACACAGGCATCGTTGTCGTACTCCTCATCACTGTTGGAGCTTCCCATGTCAATGCCTTCATCAAGCTTTGGCTGAATGTTGGCGGGAGACCATGCGAATAGCTTTGGGGGCGGCCTTGTGTCGGCAAGGAGGGCCGTCAGCCAGGTTGGATGTTCTTGGGGTGTCATGGTGCTTGCAAATGGTCATGCCTTGTCACAGAGATTGGGAGGAAGACGAAGCTGGTGAAGGGCTTAATGTGTAAGTACTTGGTGTGTTTACAGTCTTACTATGTGTCAGAGGCAGTGAAACGAAGAGACAGGAGGGAATTTACTATACAGAGTGTCAAGGATCATCCCGAGATACCTGTCCTGGGCATGATGTGGGTAGTTGGTATGCTGCATGAACTGTGTTTCTGGGAGTGTTATTTTGAGCTGATAAGACCTGGCAGGTGATGCTTGTATCGCCCGCCTTACTCGCAAGATACCTGAGATTATTTTAGACTACTGTTACTATTTTTGTATATTACTTTTCAAGTCAGTTTGTAATTAGTTCGTCATCTTGCACTACTGGAAATAGTAAATAAGATTTTGGCCCTCTACTAGCCTGCCAACTAACAAGGCATCGCACTCTCAACAACCAAGTAAGCTACTAATCCGGTAATCGACTACTACCGGCAACTGCCCGGCTCGCATAGATTCGTAACCCGCGTACTGCCGAAACACGGGAAGATTCAACATGCAGATTACAATCTCAAACTAATTGGCCTGTCGCTCTCACCCCCTCCCGTAGGATTTAGGATTCACCGGGGAGTAAGACCTACTTATGCAGGTCAGCGCCACAAACACCGATTATCAATCTCCCTGCAGGATAACCCGCGGTAGCCAATTAGTGCAACCCGCCAATTGCAGGATCAGGATCTGGATCATATGAAGGATCAGCAGGTCAGCATTGCAGCTAAACCTGCTGGCCGTGATGCCGTCGAGAAATGACAGCGGGTAGCATCGTGCGAGGCTGGATGAGACAGAATATGCCTCGTAGGATCTTTTGATGAGACCTCATGATGGAAGCATCGAGAGTCTTCGACATGGGATGATCGCGATGAGGGGTGATGTGCCTCTTTGGTAAGGAGCACGTAATGTTGGTTGAGATATGGTGCCAACACGAGAATTGCTGCATGGTGCGCTGCATTCCTGCAGGTGAGGTATATACAGAAGAGCTGAAATTGGTTCACCCAACGATACTGTAGTATCCTGTCCTATCAGCTTGTACGAGCTGTGGCTTTGGTGGGAGACTCATATTGCTTATTCAATCTTATTGCCTTCTCAAACCCCCATGTTACACACTCGGACAATCCTTCAACTTCAAGCACTTCTCTTACATTCAACATGACATCACTCAACACCAAGAGTGGTACTCCAGTCATGCCTTTGTTGCTGCCCAGCGACGATGCTAGTCACACCGGCTCTCTTGTCGAGGAAGTCACTCGTCACTTTGGCTTAGGCCGAGATAGAATCGAGAATATCCTCCCCAGCACGGCGTTTCAACAAGATGTCATTGACTGTGCTGGAGGTGACAAGCAACGCTCCATTGGACATGCTGCTTATGAGATCAGTAATGATATTGATATCTCAAAGTTAGCTGCTGCTTGGAAAGATACCATCAACAGAACTCCTGCTCTGAGGACCTGTTCCTTCACTTCTACGCATGGAAACTCGTATCAGGTTGTTCTCAAAGACAGCTTTGTCTTCTCATGGATGTTTTGCACATCTGTTGATCAGAAAGATGCTGTTGTGCAGGATGAAGCAGTCGCTGCGGCTTCTGGACCTCGTTGCAACAGATTTGTTCTTCTGGATGATCCAATTGCGAAGAAGAAGCTCCTCATCTGGACATTTAGCCATGCTCTTGTCGACAGTCTCTTTCAAGAACGGATTCTTGGAAGAGTTCTGAAGGCTTACAAGCATGGGCATGATGAACTGTCCAATAGACCCTACACGCCTGAGTCGTCTGATCCTGAGGACGATGGTCTGTCTTTGACTCCTACCGATGGGTCGAAGACTCCAGAGACCGGTGGTATTCATCCCACCACTCAGTTCTGGAAGGAATACTTGAGTGGTCTGAATGCCTCCGCATTTCCGCACTTGACTTCTCCGTTGACTGTTCCCTACCCAAACGCAAAGTCAGAGCATCGCATGGCTTTCGCAACTTCAGCTCAGTCAACCTGGCCCAGTGTAGGTCTCTGCAGAACTGCGCTTGCCATCCTCTTGTCACGCTACACGCACTCGCAAGAGGCGCTCTTTGGCGTAGTGACAGAGCAACAGATGCTGGCGAACAGCCCAACAAGGACCGTTGTTCCTTTCCGCGAACACTGCGCTTATGACCAGTCTCTTTCAGACATCATCAGCGCAGTCAATGCCAATGATGATGCCATCTGCCGGTTTGCAGATGTTGGTCTTCGCAGCATCGCCTCCTCTGGGGAGGATAGCTCTGCTGCATGCGAATTCCAGACTGTTCTGTTAGTCACCGATTGCGATACTGAGCAGGCTGCAACGTGTGAGATTCATCACAAGACTGGGGAGTCTGAGCTATTCATGCCCTGCACCAATCGTGCGCTGTTACTCCACTGCCAAATGGCCAGTGATGGAGTGCCCATCATCGCCAGGTACGACAAGACCCTGATCGACTCGCAGCAAATGGCTCGCATCCTGCGACAGTTGGGCCATTTGATTCAGCGCCTACGAGACTTCCCAGATAACCAACTGTCTGTGGGGGAGCTTGATATGATCACACAGGAAGAGCAAGCTGAGATCCAGAGCTGGAACTCACACCCCATCCCTTCCCAACCCACCCTCATCCACAAAGAGATGCTCAAAACAGCCTCTCTTTCTCCCAATAAAGCCGCAATCTGCGCTTGGGACGGAGAGTGGACTTATTCTGAGCTCGACAACATCACATCCCGCCTAGCAGCGCTCATCAAGTTCAGCACTCCAGACCAAGAGCACGCGATACTCCCCATTTACTTTGAGAAGTCCAAATGGGTTGTCGCCTCAATGCTTGCCGTCATGAAAGCTGGTCATGCTTTTACGCTCATTGATCCAAATGATCCGCCTGCTAGAGTGTCGCAGGTCGTTGGTCAAACAGGTGCGACTGCTGCGCTTACTTCGAAGCTATACAGGACCAAGGTGCAGGGTATTATCGAGCGCTGCATTATTGTTGACGATGAGCTTGTTCAATCGCTCATTTGCACTTGCACCGTCAATCCAGATCTTGGTCTCGCTACGGTTACTCCAGAGGATCTGGCCTATGCCATCTTCACATCCGGTAGCACCGGCGATCCAAAGGGCATCATGATCGAACATCGAGCCTTTTCGTCTTGTGCCCTCAAGTTTGGTTCTGCACTCGGCATCAACAGCGACACGCGCGCTCTTCAATTCGGGTCTCATGCATTTGGCGCATGTCTTCTCGAGATCATGACGACGTTGATCCATGGCGGTTGCGTGTGTATTCCCTCTGATGACGATCGCATGAACAACGTTCCTGCTTTCATCAATGGGGCCAATGTCAATTGGATGATGGCGACACCGTCGTATATGGGCACCTTTCAGCCTGATGATGTCCCTGGGCTGCAGACTCTGGTGCTTGTTGGGGAGCAGATGTCACCGTCTGTCAATGCCATTTGGGCGCCTCGCGTTCAGCTCTTGGATGGCTACGGTCAGAGCGAGAGTTCTTCTATATGCTTCGTTGGAAACATTAGTTCATCGGGCGCTGATCCAAACAACATTGGCCGTTCAGTTGGTGCGCATTCATGGATCATTGATCCCAACGACCCCAATCGTCTGGTCCCTATTGGTGCAATTGGTGAGCTTGTGATCGAGAGTCCAGGCATTGCACGCGACTACATCATTCCTCCACCAGCAGAGAAGTCACCTTTCTTCTCAACAGTTCCAGCTTGGTATCCTTCTAAGTATTTGCCTGCCGGAATGAAGTTTTATAGAACTGGTGATCTTGCGCGTTATGCATCTGATGGCACTGTTGTTTGTCTCGGTCGCATGGACTCACAGGTTAAGATCAGAGGACAGCGCGTTGAGCTTGGGGCAGTGGAGACTCACCTCCGACAACAATTGCCTGACGACATGTCAATTGTTGTTGAAGCGGTCAAGACGTCGGAGTCGCCTACGAGCACTGTTCTCGTCGCATTCTTGATCGCTTCAGAAGCAACCGAGTCTGCGGGAGATGCCACCATCTTAGACCTGGCTGCTACAAAAGACATCAGTGCGAAATTGGAGCAGGTCCTCCCTCGTCATTCCATCCCATCTTGCTACATCAGCATGAGACATCTTCCTCGTACCGCGACAGGCAAGGTCGACCGCAGGAAGCTTCGTTCTATCGGTCGCGACATGTTAGTCGAGCACCTCCAAGGAAACAGTCCCCAACCACCTCAATTGAGCTCTCCACCAACGTGCACCAAAAGCAGATTGGAGGAGGTTTGGTGTCAATGCCTGGGTCTTGTACCCGATGCCACAAACATTGGATCAACCTTCTTTGAGCTGGGCGGCCACTCCATTACAGCCATCAAGATGGTCAACATGGCAAGGTCAGCTGGTATTGAGCTCAAGGTCTCCGACATCTACCAGAACCCTACTCTCGCTGGTCTTGAAGCTATTGTCAACGGCAGCGCTGTGCCGTACGCACTCATCCCGAAGACGACGCGAGAAGGACCTGTCGAGCAGTCTTACTCTCAAGGTCGACTCTGGTTCCTAGATCAGCTTGAGGTCGGCGCTCTATGGTACCTCATTCCCTACGCTGTTCGCATGCGAGGATTAGTGGACATAGATGCACTGAGTCATGCTCTGTTAGCCCTGGAGAAGCGCCACGAGACCTTACGAACTACATTCGAGGACCGCGACGGCGCGGGCGTGCAAATTACTCACCAGACACTCGCTAAAGAATTGAGAGTCGTCGAAGCGACAGATGGTGACTACCTCCAGCTGTTGGAACAAGAGCAAACCACTCCATTCGATCTCACCTCCGAAGCAGGCTGGAGAGCACTCCTCATCCGCCTAAGCGACACCGACTACGTCCTCTCCATCGTCATGCACCACATCATCTCCGACGGCTGGTCCATCGACGTTCTCCGCCACGACCTCAGCCAACTCTACGCCGCAGCTCTCCAAGGCCGCGATCCCCTTTCAGCCATGAACCCACTTCCCATCCAGTACAGCGACTTTGCCATGTGGCAGAAGCAAGAAGCTCAAGCGCTTGAACATTAGACGCAGCTTGACTACTGGAAGAAACAACTCGCTGATTGTTCGCCAGCCAAGTTGCCTACTGACTTCCCTCGACCTGCTCTGCTCTCCGGTGGAGCTGGTGTCGTGCCAGTGTCTATCAATGGAGAACTGTACCAGAACCTACGGGATTTCTGCAATGAGAACAACACAACTTCATTCGCTGTGCTACTCGCTGCTTTCCGCGCAGCGCACTATCGTCTCACAGGCGTTGACGACGCTGTAATTGGCACACCCATCGCCAACCGCAATCGCTGGGAACTGGAGAACATCATCGGCTTCTTCGTCAACACACAGTGCATGCGCATCACAGTCGACGACGAAGACACCTTCGCTTCCCTAGTCCGTCAAGTCCGCGCTACTACCACAGCGGCATTTGAGAACGAAGACGTACCCTTTGAGCGCGTCGTGTCAACAATGCTGCCTGGTTCAAGAGACCTTTCGCGAACACCGCTTGCGCAGCTTATCTTTGCGGTTCACTCGCAGAAGGATCTTGGGAGATTTGAGCTTCAGGGTCTTGAGTCGGAAGCCGTGTCTAGCAAGGCGTATACTCGGTTCGACATTGAGTTTCATCTTTTCCAAGAGGCAGATGGTCTCAAGGGTAGTTGCAACTTTGCTACGGATCTGTTTAAGCCCGAGACTGTTGAGAATGTTGTCAGTGTGTTTTTCCAGATTCTGCGCAATGGTCTTGAGAAGCTGAAAGTTCCGATTTCGGTGATACCACTCACGGATGGGATTGAGGAGCTTCGACGCTTGGACTTGCTCAGGATTAAGAAGGTTGAGTACCCGAGGGATGCAAGCTTGGTCGACATCTTCCGCACGCAAGTCGCTGCTTACCCGGACTCTTTCGCTGTCGTGGACTCATCGGCTCGTCTTACTTATGCAGAGCTAGACCGCCAGTCTGATCTGCTTGCGACATGGCTTCGTCGACGGGGTATGCCAGCTGAGACGTTGGTCGGAGTATTGGCACCGCGCTCATGCGAAGCAATTGTCGCGATCATTGGTATCCTCAAAGCGAACTTGGCTTACCTCCCCTTCGACGTCAAGTCTCCTTCTGCTCGGCTCAACGACATTTTGTCTGGTCTCCCCGGACCTACGATAGTGCTTCTGGGCTCGGATGTCCCTGTTCCCGAGCTGGAGTTACCTGACCTGGAGTTTGTCCGTGTCGCTGATGCCGTAGAGCAGGGCGACACTGACACCTTCAATGGCCTTGCCCATATCGACACGTCAAACCCTACCGCGACAAGTCTCGCATATGTCCTCTTCACCTCCGGATCCACAGGCCGACCCAAGGGCGTCATGGTAGAGCACCGCGTCATCGTCCGTCTCATGACAAGCAACATCATCCCCGACTTCCCAACCCAACCGCGCTCAGCCCACATGTTCAACATTGCCTTTGACGGCGCCACCTACGAGATCTTCTTCACCCTCCTCAACGGCGGAACCTTGGTCTGCATCGACTACATGACTACTCTTGACGTCAAGGCGCTTCAAGACGTGTTTATCAAGGAGCAGATCAACGCTGCGTGTATGGCACCTGCGTTGCTGAAGCTGTATCTGACTGACGCGCGCGATGCTTTGAGGGGTCTTGACTTTCTCATGGCTGCTGGAGATCGGTTCGATGGACAAGATGCAATTGAGGCGCAGAGTCTTGTTCGGGGGCAGTGCTATAATGGGTATGGACCAACAGAGAACGGTATCATGAGCACGAGGTATCCCATCGCTGTTGGTGACTCGTTCATCAATGGCGTCCCAATTGGGCGAGCTGTCAACAACTCTGGAGCTTACGTCACGGATCTGAACCAGCAGCTTGTTGGTGTCGGCGTCATGGGAGAGCTCGTCGTCACTGGCGATGGTCTTGCGCGAGGATACTTCGACCCGGCCCTCAACAAGGACCGCTTCATTCACATTGAAGTTGATGGCCAGCAAGTGAGAGCCTATCGCACAGGAGATCGCGTACGGTACAGAGTAGGCGACGGCCTGATCGAGTTCTTCGGTCGCATTGATACGCAGTTCAAGATCCGCGGCAACCGTATCGAGTCAGCTGAGGTAGAAGCTGCCATGCTCAGTCACGCCTCTGTCCGCGATGCTGCTGTCGTCGTGCAGAAGGATGAAGGTGAGAAGGCAGACTTGGTTGGCTTCGTCGTCATTGATCACGATCATTCGTTGGAAGGTGATGCGAATGATAACCAGGTCGAAGGCTGGCAGGATCATTTTGAGACTGAGATGTATGCCGACATTGGGGACATTGACCCGTCTACCATTGGAAAGGACTTCAAGGGTTGGACGTCCATGTACGACGGGAGTGAGATTGACAAGGTGGAGATGCAGGAGTGGCTTGATGACACTATCAAGACACTTCGTGATGGTCAGGCTCCAGGCCATGTCCTTGAGGTTGGAACTGGTAGCGGCATGATCTTGTTCAATCTCGGCGATGGGGTTCAGAGTTACAGAGGTCTGGAGCCATCCAAGTCAGCCGCCGCATTCACGAACAGCGTCATCAAGTCCGTCCCATCTCTGGCAGTCAAGGCAGAAGTCCACGTCGGTACAGCGCAGGAAGTCAACGCATTGAGCGACCTTCACCCTGATGTTGTGGTGATCAACTCGGTCGCGCAGTACTTCCCTTCACCAGACTATCTGGCTCAAGTAGCGGACACCCTGGTCCATCTCCCCGGTGTCAAGCGCCTGTTCTTTGGCGACATGCGAACGAATGCTACCAACAAGCATTTCCTCGCTGCCAGAGCCATCAAGACACTGGGTGATAACGCAACCAAGGACGCTGTTAGGCTGAAGATGGCGGAGTTGGAGGAACGCGAGGAGGAGTTACTTGTCGAGCCGGCGTTCTTTACGACACTACAAGATCGCTTCCCTGATTTGGTTCACCATGTTGAGATTCTGCCAAAGAACATGCATGCTACGAATGAGCTCAGTGCGTATCGGTATGCGGCTGTGGTGCACATACGTGACAGCGACTCGGTCCCTGTGCATACGATTGAGAAGGGTGCTTGGGTTGACTTTGGCGCATCACGAATGAATCGCACGTGTCTCTTACAGTTTCTGCGACGATCGAAGCGCTCAGCGACCGTGGCTATTAGTAACATTCCCTTCGCCAAAACCGCCTTTGAGCGACAGATCGTTGAGTCCCTCGAGGCAGAGGAAGAGTCCAAGCTGGATGGTGCCGCTTGGATCTCAACTGTTCGCTCCGATGCTGAGAGCCGAGCATCTCTCTCTGTTCCTGACCTTCGCCAGCTTGCCGAAGAGTCTGGCTTTAGCTTGGAGGTCAGTGTGGCGCGTCAGTGGTCTCAGAGCGGTGCACTCGATGCCGTCTTCCACCACTTCCCATCATCTTCAGACGCTCGCCGCACGTTGATCAAGTTCCCAACCGACAATCTCATCCGAAGCCTAGCCACCCTTGCCAACCGTCCGCTACAGGGACTGCAACGTCGCCGTGCCGCACTACAAGTCCGCGAGCGCTTGCAATCTCTGCTTCCATCATACATGATCCCCTCTAGTATCGTGGTCCTGGATCAAATGCCTCTCAATCCCAACGGAAAGGTCGACAGGAAGGAACTTGCGCGCCAGGCTCGAATCATACCCAAGCAGCAGACTACACTACCTGCACATGCGGTGCCTATCAGCGACATTGGGGCTATACTCTGCGATGAGGCGACTGCGACGTTTGGGATGAAGGTTGACATCTCTGATGACTTCTTCAAACTCGGTGGCCATTCCCTCTTGGCCACGAAGCTCATCTCACGAGTTGAACAACGCTTCAATGTTCGCGTCACTGTAAAAGACGTCTTTGACAATCCCGTCTTTGCGCATCTTGCAGTCGTCATTCGTGAAGGCCTTGCTTCACGCACCACATTGGCTAATGGTCAAGACAAGCAAGGCTGGTCTGCTCGTGTCGCTCCTCGCACCGAAACTGAGATCATCTTATGTGATGAGGCTTCCAAGCTGCTTGGTATTGAAGTTGGTATCACGGATAACTTCTTTGATCTTGGAGGACACTCGATGATGGCGACAAAGCTCGCCATGAGACTTGGTCGTCGGTTGGATACTACGATAGTGGTCAAGGATATCTTTGACTACCCGGTTCTGTTCCAGCTTTCCAAGAAGCTTGAGTCGGCTGGCTCGGGGACGGGCAATGATGAGGTACAGGTGGACGATTACAATCTGTTCGAGCTTCTCTCACTAGAGGATCCACAAGACTTCATTGAGAGAGAGATTTGCTCTCAGCTCAACGTCTCATTCGACTCAGTCCAGGACATGTACCAATGCACGCAGATGCAAAAGTCATTCCTCTTCAGTCCCGGGACAGGTTCCCCACGACCTCTCACGCCGTTCTACATTGACTTCCCAGTCGACTCAGACCCAGCCACTCTCGTCAACGCCTGTCATTCCCTAGTTCAGCACATCGACATGTTCAGAACAGTCTTTATTTTAGCTTCAGACCAGCTCTACCAAGTGGTTCTGAAACAACTCGACGTGCCAATTGAGACCATCGTCACCAACCAAAATGTCAACACGGCCACCAACGATTTCCTAGATGAGCATGCACAGGATCCCATTTGTCTTGGGGAGTCGTTGATACGCATCGCTATTCTCAAGCAGTCATCTTCAGTACGAGTACTACTGCGACTATCGCACGCTTTGTATGATGGCTTGAGTTTAGAGCCTATCGTGCGTAACCTGCACATCCTCTTCAACGGCATGTCGCTTCTTCCACCGACGCAGTTCAGGCGGTACATGGAGTATACTGCCAACAGCCAAGAGAAGGGCTTTGAGTTCTGGCGCGATGTGATTGGAGATTCTCCCATGACTGTCTTGAGCGATACGAACAGTATGGCCTGCCGTGGGGAGGTGTCACCTTCGAAGGCCTTGCACTTGTCAAAGGTCGTCATCGTTCCAAGCCAAGCTATCCGCAGCAGTATCGCTACGCAGGCGACGGTATTTAACTCTGCTTGCGCTTTGGTGCTGTCGAAGGAGTCTGGATCCAGCGATGTTGTCTTCGGTCGCATTGTCTCGGCTTGCCGGTCAATTGTCAGGATATCATCGGACCCTGCACCAATGTCGTCCCCGTTCGCGCGCACGTTGGTACAAATGAGAATCATCACCAGATGCTTCGTGACATGCAAGACCAATACCTGCGAAGCTTGCCTTTCGAAACCCTCGGCTTCGAGGAAATCAAGCGCAACTGCACCGACTGGCCAGGCTCCACTACGAATTTCGCATGCTGTGTTACATATCACAACTTTGAGTATCATCCCGAGAGTGAAGTGGAACAGCAACGTGTTGAGATGGGGGTTTTGTCGAAGCATGTTGAACTCAGAAAGGATGAGCCGCTCTATGACTTGGCGATAGCGGGAGAGGTTGAGCCTGATGGGATGAGCTTGAAGGTAACGATTATTGCGAGGGCACATTTGTTTGAGGGGGAGAGGGTGCAGTATTTCTTGGAGGAGGTTTGCAACACGTTTCAGGCTTTGAACTTTTCTTTGTAAGGTGTATCAGTGAATGGGGAGAGAAGGATGTGATCGCGCATGTCATAGTGTAGGCTCTTTACTGTAAAACTCATGAAGACATCATTGCCAATCTATATAAAAGCATCTACACCAATAGTAACATACAAGCTAGCAATCAATATCTATATATTCTTATCGTATATTTCTAAAGTCCTCGCCTTCTTCTACTGTCTGCTTTCTCCCTCGGGGTAAACGCCACGCAGGCCGTCTAATCTTCAATCTCTAGCTTCTTCTGTGCCAACCTCAAGAGCCAGTTCTTCTCACCGACCTTACTCTCGTACATCGAGAGCGTTTCGGTAACCGAATCCTGCAATCCAAGAGCTGTCTTCTTAGCGTACTCCGTTCCCCCAGCAGCGATCATGTCCTTCAAGGCGAGTTTGCGAACTTCGGGACACAGTCCATTGCCGCACTTGCGCTGCTGGAGTATGCTCAGAAGGCGGCCCTGTTCAGGCGACTTTGTGGCGAGAGCGTGGATGAGTGGAAGCGATATCTTGCCTTCGCCGATGTCCTCGGCAAAACCCTTCTTTTCCGTGTACTGTACGTATGATTAGCAAATGAGGCTATGTCGATAGGTTGCGTTTGAACATACCTCGTTACAACAAAGGTTTTGGTAATCATCGCGTGCTTGGAAGAAACGACCGACAAGCTTCATCAGGAGACTGGCATCGAGATCACGGTGTGCGGTCGCTTCGGAGCGCATCAGCTCCGCCAGAAGAGTAAGGAGACTGCCAGTTTCTAAGATGAGGTGTCAGTAAGCAAGAACTTAGCCATCAAAAGACATTGTGCACTTACTGCCATCGACCATTGTGAAGTACTCTTCCTCAGTGGGCACAGAAGTATGGTAGGTCCAGTACAGATCCATGCCTTGGCCAATGTGCCCTTCGATGAGCAGATCCAAAAGCATGCGAGATGCCGGGGACGAGAGGGATTCCGCGGCCTTCAAGGCCTTGAGCATGAGTAGGCTGGCTGAATTGATGGTCTGATTGACTCCGAAGACAACGTGAGTAGCTGGATATCCTCGTCTGAGAGGGGAATTGTCTTCGATGTCGTCGAACCTTATGGGTATGTTAGAGACTCTTCTTGGTTCGGTGCAGTGTCATGATACTTACATGAGGGAGGCGCTGTGCGAATGATTGACAATGTCACGAATGATGGTGAGAGATTTCTCGGGAACTTGATACCAGACTTCTAATCCGTCTATGACTGCGTTCCGGAAACCTTTGGAGGGCATCATTTCCAAGTACTTCTGGGGTTGGAGAACCATCTAGTCATGATTAGATTTTGTAATCGTTGCGTATTGTCACTCGACTGTGGACCACTTACATCCTCGTATTGGCGAATTGACCACGTGTGGCCAAGCTGGGATTTCTGGTGTTCGTTGCTGTTGGGGACACGCGGTCGGTCGTCGCTGGTCTTCCATTCACGACTTTCGAGCGTGACTTCCTGAGTGGAAAGGTCGAGATACTTACGATCGTGAAGGACAACATCAATGTTATCAGCCATGTTTTTGGCGTTGACCGAAATGGGTCTACCAAGACTCTCGGTGTCACTCTCCTTGTCAGCACAATGTTTCCACAGAGCGGGATACACATCCGGGGCGCCAGCTCGATATCGCGCTGTTGTCATGCTCCAAGCAAAGTTGCCCGCCGTCACGAGGTCGAGTAATTCCAGCCACTGCCGCGTCTTCTCGGTAGCACCACCTTTGGCAAGGAACTCGCCCTTCAAGCTGCAGTACTTATCCTCGCGTGATATTATCTCCTTACGGAGCATCTTCTTGCCCTCTTCCTTGTCGATCGAGTGCCATTTCATGAACAGGAAGATGGAGTTCGCTATCACGCCGGTGGCTCCGTTGGATTGGTAGTTGCTCCACTCCTTCTCCCAGGAGAAGTAGTCGTTGACAAGGACCCAGCTGTCATAGGCAGCTGAGGTGATGTCCGCTGTTTTCTTCTCTTCTTCAGGTGTGAGTTTGAAGTCCATAGAAAAGCAGAGGAGACTCATGGTCCACCTGGGATAAACGTGTCAGTAATGGGATTGATGCAGTATGGATTTTCATACGTACGGGCATCCAGCGTCGACAACACGGAACTTGAGATAGTCCTCCAGGACGGTAAACTTCATGTCTCTAATCTGGACGAAAACCTCCGACATCTCCTTCCAGAGACGCAGTGCTTCCTTTGCCTGTTCTTTGTCGACCTCCATGAGTTCCATGACCATCTTAGCTTGTAGTTGGCGTCGCTGGACGTGGTCCTTTGACTTGGGACCACGGCTTGTGTCACCTTCCAAGGTCAGGCCCTCCATGAGCTGTTTGTTGGCTTTATGAAGCTTGATAATTGTCAGACAGTATTTCTTAGTGGAAAGCTCGGAGTTGGAAGCGTTACATGAGACTCATCCTTTTTCTCAGAATATTCGATAACTATAAAGCCATATTAGTATGCGAGGGTCAGGAAGAGAAGGCAAGTAAATATTCCTACCATCGTCATGTATGTAGGCATATTCAACCATGTACGTGGTAAGGGCAAGTCTGTCGCTCAAAGCCTCACACGCACACGGGGCAGTGAAATTGCCTACCACGGAATTGATACAGCCTACAGCATAGCTGTGGACATCTTTGTTGCGGTCGGCGCCTGCCCGCGCATCGTTGCTCGATTTGAGGAAGTCGACCTGACACTGCCAAGAACCAGCATCTGAAAGACGTACATCTCGGTGAATGCGTGGGGCGAAGCGGCAAAAGTACTCTTCCCCTTCGTAGGTATGTCGGGGCAAGGGGATAGAGTTGCGGATAAAGGACTGTTGAGCCATGGTTGGTCTGTTGGAAAGAAAGCTTGGATAGATGATTGTGTGATTTGATGGTAGTAGGAAAGATTCTAAGGTGAGGAGAGCTTCTGCTATATACTTGTACTGTCACATCTATGAGAAATGGTATGCTGAGGCAAAAGCAATGGTACAGTCTTGCGGAGGTGAGCCCGATGCCGCCGATGAGTATTGCTGCACTGAGCCTGTTGTATCGAAGCTTCTTATCGGAGTGGACCACTTCACGCCCTGAATAGGACGGCCGGGACCTAATTGGCGATCCGTCCCGAATAGGACGGCGTGGTTTATTATCTAAGACAGCAGCTCGGGTCGCGAAGATCCCGAGTAGAGCTTGTCTAGGTAGGGAGGGCTTATGCTACTGCGATTGGTTGAATTGTCTAGTAGCAATATAGTTGACTCAACTCAGCTGCACTATTATAGACAGTCTTACTGTCTAGGCCAAGTTGTGTTTGTCGGAATAGTCTTGCCGTCTAGAATGAGATCATATACTGTCAAAGCGGCTGCAAATGTATTAATATATTGACAATATAATGTCAGTCTCTTATGCCCCTGCATACAAGTGGGGAGAGTTCAAGTAGATCTAGAATACTTTCAGACATCGAACTTTTCTTGAAGTGTCAGTGGGGGTGTTATAGAGACAGATACTTGTGGTACTGAAGACTAGCGATGTTATTTATTATGTAATTTCATTCATTCTACGGTTAATTCTAGATAGTTAGTGGCTTAAATCCACTTACCATTACTCCTTCTTGCCAGCCATTGATTATCACTCTAGTCACTGTGTGTACTCTTCCCCATCATTCTTGTACTTGTAGCTTGCCAAAGTGATGAGTCATACCCATTAACTGCGAGGCTAACAAATTGCGGCAAGACTCAAAACCAGTGTCGCTCCCATCATCAAGACTCCTCCGGTAGCCAACTTATCTGCCCCGTTCTTCTTAGAGGTCTCAGTAGCTTTGCTGCTGTCCCCAGTCGCGGTGCCAGTGGCGCTCGATGAGTCGTCGCTTGCACCGGATCTACCATCGCTATCAGAGCTCCCCTTGTTACCAGAATTATCCTTGGCGACACCAGCAGCAGTAATAGTATAGACAGTTCCATCGCCCCCGTTGGTGTACGAAAAGACCTTTCCACTGGCTGGTGCCGTGACGGAGCCTGGATTGTTGCTCAAGGTAGCGGTACCGGTCTTGAGGGGATCATCGGGTTTGTAGTATGTGCTGACGCCCTCCAAGGAGTATAAGAGCTTAGAAGAATAATTATATGTCTCTATGTATGACCCGCAAGATTTGTAGTTGACGTTTAGCTCAGACTTAAGGGTAGATATTTATTTTAGGCTAATGAGGTTAGGGTCTATCTTAGGGCAGATCTTAATAATACTATTGCATGTTAGTGTTAATAGCTTAATATCTTAAAGTGTAATATACCTTAATAAAGCTTTACTAATCTTATAGCAGTTATAGCTCTTAATTTACTGCAGATTGCTTCCTGCATTACTAGAATTAGCATTATTTAAATATATTACTATCTGCTAAATAGTATCTTAAATGTTAAGATAAACTTATTTAATATTATAAGAGTAAATGCTTAGTATATTCTTAAAAACTAAAAAGTATAAAACTAGTTACTTAATAGTAATATAGTTTATAAAATATAAAACTATATACTTCTAGTACTTGCATTTCTAGATTCTATTTTAGTAAAAAGCTATATAGCAGTTAAAGTTATTAATATAATCCTAGTAGCTATATGTAAGAAGTTCTAGCTAGCTGTTATTATAGTAAGCTTAAGCAATATAGCTACTTATCTTCTTAGTAACTAAAGCCTAATGCATTAGTATAGCTTAAGCTTATAAGTATAATATTAGCTATAGTAGCTAATGTAACTAAACTAATAATAAAAAGACTATATAGCTTTATAGTATTTTATTATTACTTATTAAGATAAAGTTATAGTATAAAAGATATTAAGATATTACTTATTTAATAAGACTTTTAGTATCTATTATATACTTTTATAGGTATCTTTTAGCTTTATATAAGGGACTGTTAGTATATCTTAAGATATTTATATTCTGCCTTATAAGAGAAAGCATTTACTAGAATAGATAAAGAATAAAGCTTTTAATTAGCCTAGACTTAACTAGATTTAAAATGTAAGCCTATTATATTACCCTATTTATATTATAGGCCTGTATTAAGCGTATTAAGATGCTAAGCTAAGATATTTCTCTTAACTATTATATTCTTTATGCAATAAACTATATACTACTATACTATTTAGTTAACTTACTTAATAGCTTTTTTAGCATTTAAACTATATTAATAGTTAGTTAATTAATATAAAGCTTTAAGAATTAGGCAATTATCTACT
This sequence comes from Fusarium xylarioides, assembly GCA_013183765.1. Classification (NCBI taxonomy): domain Eukaryota; kingdom Fungi; phylum Ascomycota; class Sordariomycetes; order Hypocreales; family Nectriaceae; genus Fusarium; species Fusarium xylarioides. Next base: position 585,834 of record SRZU01000005.1, read on the forward strand.
AAATAGGATTATTATTTTAAGTATTCTTATTTATACTTTCCCCTAAGTAGATATAGTTTAATCTATAGAGTAGGCTAGAGAGCATTCTATATCTTTAGCCTTATTTATATATTACATTAACTTTCTATTCTACTAAGTAGTAGAAAATATTTATTTATCTTATTTATATTTAAAAATAGCTTATTTATTATTATTATACTATAATTTTTTTAGCTAGTAGTTTAATAACTATATAAGAAATCTAAGTTCTTAAAGCTATTAATATAATAGGAAATTTACTTTATTGTAATAAGGCTTATATTACATTTAAAAGAAGAAAAATAGAAGGAGTTATTATTAAATTAAGTAAATATAAATGTATATACTACTATATTTTAAAATTAATACTCTTTAAGGTAAGTTAACTTTATAAATTATAGGTAAATTTAAGTTACTTATTTTAATTAGTAATAAGAAAGTATACTAGTTAGAGTAAATATCTAATAGAATATTAAATATCTAATTACTATCTTTATATTATAGTTAACTTTACTAAATTAAAGATATATAAGAAGTATTATCTTAATAGAATATCTTCCCTAGAATACTAGAATGTAAGGTAGTAATTATATATTAATAGAAGTTCTTCTCCTTAAAGTAAAACTTCTACTAAGATATAAATCTTATTATTAATTTATAAATATAGTAAGGCTTTAGCTATAATTATAACTAATAAGTTAAAAAGATGCTATGCTAATTAGGTAAAAATATAAAGTTAGTATATCCTTTAAAGATATAAAAGACCTAGCTAATAGGCATATCTAGCTAGCTATTCTACTTATAAGAGATATATAAGTTATAGTCTTATTAAAATAAGAAGTTTATTATAATATTAACTTTTAAGAAAAGAAGGTAAAATGTAATAAGTAGCTACTTAAATATAAGAGGTATATTAAAATTAATATTAAATATCCTAGCTACTATAAGCTTATAAAATAATTAATTAAGTATAAAAGATATATAGTTAATTTATTACTAACTATAAGTAATTTCTTTTCTTATTTTAACTTAAGTTCTAAAAATATATTAAATTTAATATAGCTAATTTTAAATTCTAGAAGCATTAAGACTTAAAATAATAATAACTCTAAGGTATAAGTACCTAGGCCTTTTATATAAGGTTCTAGTTTAAGTTTATTTAATACTAAGGAAAACTTAAAAGATATATAAGAAATGCAATTACCTTTAATATTAAATTTAAAATAATACTTAATATTTTATAATAATAATTAAGCTAATAAGGAATTTCCTCTTATACTTAGTAACTTATATAATAACTTTCTTTATTTAACTTCCTATATACTAATTCTATAGATATTACTTATCTTAGATTACTACTTTATAATAGTTTACTATTTTAACTTATTATTTAACTTAGTAAATAACTTATTTTAATTAAAAGTTACTAGAATAATAGCTAACTTACTTTTACTTTTTAGTTATATATTAAGCATATTAGTAGCTTATCTATATTAAGGCAATAAAAATAGCAGCTATATTCTATTAAAGTTCTAGATTAAGGTAATATTATATCTCTTATAAATATTATTTAAGCTTCCTATAAGTAAGGAATGCTAGGTCTATACTAACTAACCTATAGCCTTAGTATCTTAAGAGAGAATTCTAAATGTTTTAAATAATTTACTTTTAAGCATTATATTCTTAGAAATAATTATAGTAAGTATATATGCTTATTTAATCTAGTAAAGACTTATATACTAACTTACTAGGCTTAGTATAATATCTCTAAAACTAGTTTATTACATCTCTATAAGTTATAATAACTATTTAAGTTATAGATAGCATTAAATAAACTTATAGATATAAATAAAAGAAGATAAATAATAAGAATATAAACATTTATAGTCTTATCTATAGTATACTAAGAAGCTATAAGCTTAGCACTCTTTAACTAGCAATATAAAGGCTTATTATATCCTATTATATTTTATAATTCCTATTCTCTAGCACTTATTTAGCTTTATCTATAGACTAGCATTATAATGCCTATTTTTATATTTCTTATAAAGATACTAATACTAGTATAGAATAACTAGGCTTTAAAGAGCTTATAGGTTTTTAAATCTAGAGAGATCTATTAAAGAGCCCTATATGCTAAGTTACTTATTAAAGTAATTAGTCTTAAATATAATATTATAAGGTATTAGCTGCTTTTTATTAGTCTTATTAATAATATTAAAGATCTATATATAATACTTAATTACTTACTAGCTATATCTTACTATTATAGCTTAGCTGCCCTGCTAGAGCTTTATTTTATATTCCTAAAGATAATAAGAAGAGAGAAGAGATTAGATATTACTAGTTACTTAGACTATAATAATAATAAGATATACCTAGTAATAAGACTAGCATTTAGTATATTAGAAACCTTAGAAAAGATTTTAGATAACTTAGGGATAATATTAATACAGCTCCTGTTACTACTAATTGCTAGTAGTGTGCTAGGACCTGTCTTACCAAGGGGAGAAGACGAAGGACTAAAGAGATTGGAAACACTTCGGTTGCGAGCTTTTGTACGACAGCGGATTCACAAGATGTATGCGGCTGTCCGTTTGGGTCCAATTGGAAATGCCATGCATATACTGGAGGAGGTTTGGGCGCGTATGGACATGTTGCCAGCGATTCAGAACACGAACTCAGCGATGTCGAGCTTTCACTGGATAAATATCATGTCGGAGAAGAAATTGGAAACAATGTTTGGATGACCAAGCTAAATTTACTTGGAGATTACCACTGGTAACAGAAGAAGGGCTCATTATTTTATGAAAAGTGTGTTATATTGGCCTATGATTATTTACAGATGCACTCGGTTAACTGATCCTTTAGTATTGCATCTTCCGTCAAGCAAATGCCATGTTGTTCTGTATTGCATGCAAAGTCCGGGGTCTACGCCTTCAGAAGCGTTATTTCCGTCGCTCACATGCTTCAGTCTAGTACTAAAATGGATGCAAAGTGCGAGGTTGCTCAGCCTCGGAACGTCGGAATGACCACTTTGGCCATCTTATCAGCAACCTCGTACATTTTGTCCCAATCAGGAAATGAGCCCATGAGAACTGCAGTGCATTTAAGATGACCATGTTTCTATCAATGACCCTGAGCATATCCTCGGAAATTCCTCTTGTCATCAGCACCGCATCTAGTCATTATGCCAACTTCAAAAGAAGGTTATCTCTGGACCCGTAACGGCCTCACAACTGGCCTTGAAACAGACTCTGTTATCAAGGGTACACCCGAATCGGCACTCCTTGGCAAGTATGATGTTGTTGTAATCGGAGCAGGCTTTGCTGGACTTATCGCTGCTCGAGATATCGGTTTGACCACCAGTAAGGTTCTTCTTGTCGAAGGCCGCGATCGCATCGGCGGAAGAACATGGACAGCCAAAGCTTTGGATGAGGAGTTTGAGATGGGAGGAACGTGGGTTCATTGGTAAGTCCTTTATGTGACGGCTGAGGTATAGCTCTAATGTAGTGATTCTAGGGGTCAACCACATGTTTATTCGGAGATTCACCGCTACAATCTTCAAGGCAACCTCAAGACCTCAGCCGGAACAGCAGACGCCAAGTACACAGGTTATACTGCAAGTTTTGCTGGCCCAAGCAAGCTTAATACCAAAGAAACGAACAAAGTAGTCCAGAAAGTAGCTGATGCTTTCTTCGCCATTGACGGCTTGACCAGTTACGATTTAATGCCGTATCCCCACGATCCATTGCGCGAACCTACTCTATGGAAGAAATATGAGCATCTCTCAGCCAAAGACCGCCTCGACCAGTTGGACATTCCTCAGGTCGAGAAGGACATGTTTGATGCCATGATTAGCTCCTTTGGCTCTGTGCCAGGTTCGCAGTGTGGCTTTGTCGAAGTGCTGCGTTGGTATGCACTTGGTGGCCATTCAATGGCTGGCGTTTTCGAGCGTGCTGGGCTCTGTAAGCTTGGAAACGGCGGTATGACATCGTTGGCACTGGCGATACTGTCTGAGTATAGGGGGCATTTACTGTTCAATACTGTGGTTGAGGCAATTGACCAGAAAAGCAACGGGGTTACGTTGACTACAAAGAACGGTCGATGTATCGAAGCCAAATACGTGATCTCGACTATCCCATTGTGAGTACCACCCAACTTTATTATAGCTACACCTGGAAGCTGACAATTATTCAGGAACTGCTTGTCGGATATCTTGTTCAATCCTCCTCTCTCGCCACTCCGCCAAGAAGCTGTCAAAGCAGGCCATATCAACCAAGGTGCCAAGATTCACTTCAAGTTGAAGCAGGCCGAGCCCGGCTGGTTCGCTATGGCAAGCGGCTACGGAAAGTCACCGTGGTGCTTTGCATTCTCTGACCACAATGGCAATACTAACAAGAACAATGGTACATATTGCATTGGCTTTGGTTATGGCGGACACCTCGCAGACCCACGGGCGAGCAGAGATATCATCACAAGCTTCAAGGAACACATCAAACCTGATGCTGATGTTGAAGCATATCTCACCTACGACTGGATGAATGATGATCTTGCAAAAGGGACCTGGAGCTGCTGGGGACCTGGCCCGGCTATGAGTCGTTGGCTCAAGGAGCTTCAGACGCCTCATGGAAGAATCTCCTTTGCCAGCGCGGACTGGGCTAATGGATGGAGAGGCTTTGTTGATGGAGCTATTGAAAGTGGTGTCACGGCAAGTGTTGGTGTTATGGGGATGTTACGCTGGGGAGTTTATTTATTCAAACTTTAATTATAAATAGTATATCTAGATTTAAAAATCCATCTGACCTTTTACTTCCTTTGCTTTCTCTGCATTTTTCTTTGCTTCATCTGCATCTTTCTTTAGATCTTTTGGATCCTTATTTGCTGCTTCCTCTTCCTCCTTCCTCTTCTCCTCTTCAATTTTCTCTTGTTGTCTTACATCTCCCCACCTTGCCTCATAATCCCTCTCTAACCTATGTTTATACTCCTCTCTCTCCCTTTGATGATCCATCCATGCAGATTGACCTTCAGTTGCTTGTATCCTTTTACTTTCCTCCTCCCTGGCTTTACGTACAGCCATTGCCTCTAAACACTGCGGTTGAAGACTTTTATCTCGATGCAATTTTGGTGGGTATCCAGGAGGTGGACAGTATCTAAAACGTTGATCTTGTCTACCGTAGCAGTCCCAGAATTTATCACCCAGTGATCTGCATTCATCGTTGTATTTGCAGACAACCCCACCACCCTCATTATTTCGATTAGGGGCAGCCATAACAATTTGACTATCATGAATTTTACATTCGTTATTGAGCAGGAAAGCGAGGAAAGGAGGCCCTTTAATGGGTTTTCGCCCTTTAATGGGTTTTCGAATGGTAACTATATTATCCATTAGCATTTTGCTTACAGAGTATATATATAAGTCTGTGACCTACATGCAGTGTGGGCAACTTTGTACCAAATGCAGACTTTATCACCTGGGTTGCCGTGGCAAGTATATGATTCCCCGGTTGACCAGGATTTTGTAACCGAGAAACCTTGGGTTATGGTTGTATCAAAACTGATGCCTTCCCCAATCGATATACCGGCGGCGTATAGCAGCGTGTATCCCCAGGCCGTGGTCTTCGACTTATCACTGCCAACACAACAGGTATGGTTATTGCCACAGTGCACAACGTCCTGTAATTAGTTAGCATCAAGAGTCAGGACAGAAAATAAGGCTTTAAGAGGCCAGCCTACTGAGATCTGCTCGAACAAGTACCTCTGGTGAGGCCATCCTTAATACAAATGTTAGCTACGTCAAGTCCAGTTAATGAGATCATTATACTAACCAGCTCCGTCAACGCCTGGCGGCAATTCATTTTCCTTTTTCTTTTCCCTACAGCGACGGGCTATTTTGGACATTGGGCCGCTCATCTTGTAATAGTCAGACTCAAACTCCCCCATCACTGGGGGGAACGGGCCAAAGCAAGTAGTGTCTACTGTCTTCATTTCGTGGATAATGTCTGTATAATCCCAATACAACTTTGTGCAGTAAACAGAAATGCGGCTGTTGACAGAGTCAACATCTGTCTTGCATGAAGGGCCTCCTGCAAACACAGGATTGGGATGAATCCTGTAGGTAGCGTCCCCAACTGTGAAGTTCCCGCTTGTTATGGGTATGATTGAAGTGCTGGCCTCGTTATAGTTCCCGTATGGTGGTATTGCGCCTTTACCCTTGACTGTAACTTGAGAAAAGTCAATGGGCACTTTGGTGTTAATACTCCTACCACATACCCCCATAAGAATGCCTCCATTTTTGCGATATATAACCAGAGAGGACATGTTTCTTTCTGCGTCTAGAGTGAAAGAAAGACTGACTCTAGCCGCAGAAGCAACAGTCAGAAGTAGTGAAAATGCAGAAAGGAACTGCATCTTTAACTTGAGGAAGGTGGGAATCTGCTCCTGTGAATGAGGTTAGTCTGCGAACAAGGCTTTACTATCCATATGCTTGATAGTACTTACCGATTGGAACAGACCCTGTTGATGCTTCTTGGAGTGAACAAACGTGTATTGGGATGATATCTTTCGTTGAATCGTTGACAGGTTGGAAAAGCTTGTAAACGTATTAGCAAGTTTCAGACTCGCCAAGGGAAGGACCAGTCATTTTATACAAGTTCCTTGACAGCATCTGTAGGAGAAACTTTGAAGGCGCTTTTTATCTACCCCTCAATTCATTTCCGGGCCGCTACCATCACGTCGTTGTCAGCAAGCAACGCCAAAAGAAAAGCCGGGGTCGGTCACGATCTGTGGGATTACAGTTCTTGTTATCAATTCTCGGAAAGCCTGATCCGGTCAAACTCCCATGTGACCCTCAATCGAGGTGCCTCTCTGTTGCATGTTCGCGTACTTCTGGTGTCGGTCAATCTTTGCCTTGTGCTTGGTTGTCAAGAAAGCCAAGTGCTCAGGATAATGCTGCAGCAAGGACTTTAACTTTTCGTTATCATTGTTGACGAGCACGAGTCTGTCTGCCTCTTTCCCGTCATTCATACTATGGAAAGCATTCCCGACGACAAAGAGATTGGCAAACATGGGCTCAGCTGTGGACCGATGTTGATCAAGGATTGCAGACCATTCCACCTCCTCAATCTTGGGAGTTGAGATGTCAATATGATTAAATGTGAATGGCATCAATTTTCATTGCATACGATGAGCTGTTTTTCTGTTGAGTGCTTTTTCTGTTGAGTCGCGTTGACGTGCAATCAATGTTTCATCAAGGTCGAGCTCTCTCTTGATTCCATCGCAGCCCACAGAAAACGACAGGAGGTTGTTGTTGTTGTTGTTGTTGTTGTTTATTGTTGGTATTTAGGTTCAAGCCACACCTCAACCCGACGTTTCCCGGGTCATCCTGAACGGCTGAGTTATTTCTCCGCAAATTGACTTTTGCAACATCAAAAGGTCAACGCCGCCGTTTTCTGTCTGTGGCGGATACGCTTGACGAGAAAAGCCGAACACGAACATCAGATAAGCAAAGCTTGACTCCTCCAGTACTTTTGACGTACTCGGCATCATTGTTGGCGCCGAGCAGTTGGCCTGATTGGGATGCACTATACAGAATAAAGCCGCCGAGCTTCCAACATGGCTCGTCTTGGATGCCCTCGTGCTCAGGGTTTATCATCCTGAAGCTTCCGCCCGCTTTCTCGGTAGCGACATATGTCCGAACAGGTGCCGAAGTGAGCTTGTATGTTACGAGGTTTGTTGAATCATCACTTGTTTCATGATATCGGAGGCGGGGCATACACAAAGCGACTGGTGTGTTGTACACCCAACAGAGTCTGATCAGAATCTGCATAGAAGCGGAAAAAGAGCCGATGACAATGGGATGCTGTTATTGGCGTGGATTGACCTTTTCGGCTTTGCGGAAATGGAACACCTCCCGTATTTGCTCCGTGAGAGTCTCGCAAACACGAGGTTTCGTATCGAAAGCTTTCGGCCGAATACCGCTCGGCAGTATTTGCTCCGAAAGCTTGTTGATGAGATTGAATGACACCTCGATAAGGACAGTACGCAGTGGGAACTCAGCATCATGATATTCCCCCATCCCGGCGGCTCGTTGTTCCGTGCTCGTTGCGACAAGAACGTCTCCCAAATACCAGTCGTCAATGTTCAGGCTACACTCCATGGTGCTGAGTACTCGTTTTCGCTGTGCTAGCGGCTCATGCTGTTGCTGGGCCTTGTAAGCCTGGTGGGGTTTCGTCCAACACGCTGTCCGCCAGTGAATTGACCAGCGAGCCTACAACTTCTAAAACAAGCGCCTTGAATTCAGTGACTACAACCTTCTCTGAACAAGCCACGACAACGACAGAGGCAGCTATCACTACGACGAGCGCATCCGTGCCCGCTGGCGAGGCCATTATCTTCCAGGTGAATCCTCTGCGTCGGCTATCGAAGCGAGATATATCATTCGTAGGCAGCAACAACCCGACCGAATGCACCTTTGCTTCGGTCTTTCGCCTCGACGAGGGAAAGCTTTTGGAGAATGGAGTGCCTATCTACTATGCTGGCAGTGGCTTTCAGGAACTTGCTGCTCAGGGCGAACCACCAGCTGATTCTGTCACGACGACATTCTCAATTAGCGGGGGTCGTCTTTCATGGACGGATTCGTCGTTTGGCGAGGCTGGGTTCTGTCAGACCGAGTCTGATGGGCAGGTGTACATCACCTTTGGGTCGGAGCCTGATGGCTGTGAAACTGTGACTCTCACGGCGTATAAAGGTAAGATCGACCCGTAGCTTCTACGTTTTATGTTGCTAATATGGTGATACAGAGGACCAGTGCCAGAACGGACAGATCGTCGGAGTCGAAACGTCCAGTGCCGAGACAACAACCGCAGCAGAGACGACTGCCTCGTCCGATACTGTTCAACCCACCACTTCTTCCGATGTTTGTTTTGTCGGCATTGATGGTCTGAACGGCGAGCCTCCACGAGAGAGCCGTCTGGCTGACTGTTCGAGACTGAACACAGTCACTGTCAGCCCATACCCAGAGTAAGACTTCCGTTCCTGCTTTTTTTGGTCGTAGACTGACATTTGCAGAACTTCAACCGTCTTCAAGCGCGAAGTTGCGTTCCGCATCCCAACAGCCTTCCCGACATGGCGACCTGCGATGAACACTCTTGCTGCCCGCGCAGAGGGAGAGCCAACAGCCACTACTATACAGCCAACTGAGGTTCCTGTCTATGCTACCTACTGCGACTCTCCCGAGGAATACTACGCGGCTTGCTCCGAGGCTGGGATCACTGCGTTCACGACTACTCTTCCTACGACGACTACTTCCACGTCGACCACTGTCAGTGATTGTCCAGCGAAGCGACTTGTGAGGAGAGCTGGTGAGCATATGGGGCATGAGTTTGAGGATAACTGGGATGCCCATATCATGCCGGGATATAAGCTGTTTTAGACTGTGCCTTTTATAATTTATACATCAATGCAACGTACATATTTCTTGTTTGTGTATTACCAATGATATCTGCGAAGAAGCCGAATAGCGTCATCTGTCAGCAATTCGTGATTGCTGAGCACAGCTTTCACACTTGGCTGGACCCCTAGCTTCCTTGACTGATAAGGCTGAGCCCGTTTGGCGGTGGCGAAGCAACTATTACAAGCTAATATATATATATAGATAACCTTTTATTACTCTACTAAATTTATTTATATAGTATAGTATTACTAAGTGTAAGGTTAATGCCTTTTACTTATAGTATATTTAAGTATATTTAGGCAATTATAAGGCTTTATTCTAATCTATATAGACTTATTATTTTATTATATATATTATTTTTCCTTATAAAGTATATTAAATACTACTTAAAAAGTAGTAAATGCTATAGTAATATTTATATAAGGCTAAATAATATTATAAATACTATTTTTTACCTATCTTATAGCTAATTACTTACTATTAATAAGGTTATTAACCTTACTAATAGCTTATAAGTTACTCTAGTAGTCTTTATATAAAGCACTTTAATAATAATACTAACTAAATAATCTTAATTAATCCCTTTAATATATAATAATGCCTATAATATAGCTATTAAAAGCTAATAAAGAAGCATTATATTAATAGCCTATAGTAGCCTAATTACAATTAAAATATATATTAAGTTTTATATTATATTTAAGGTTAAGAATATAGTTATTAGTATAGCTATTATAAAATATAATAGGCCTCCTACTAGGTTCTTTAGCTATAAGAGCAAGATTAAGGTTATACTAACTGCTTTATACCTATTATATGCTGCTATAATTACATTTCTTATATTAAGCTTCTAGGTATTACTAGCTATAATAGAGTAAAAGCTTATTTTTAAGTTTAATACTACTATAAGCTTATATAAGCTTAAATACTTTAATAATATTATATATAATATAGTATAATTAAAGGACTTCTTTAATAAGGTAAATATTTTACTCCTTTTAAGAGCTAAGATTTCTATTAATCTTTTATTTTTCTATTTTAATAAATAGAATAATTTAAAAGAAGATATTACTATTTACCCTTCTAAGAAATACATTAAGTAAGTAGAATTAATAGAAGTAAAAGGAAGTACTTTTAAATGCATAACTAAGCTAAAGCAGGAAAAGGAAATAAAGAAAGAAAAGGGAATAAAGAAGAAGGTAATATAGCCTACTAAGAAGAAAAAGGGCATAAAAGATAAGATTAAAGTTAAAATACCTTAAAAGTTAATTATAAAAGAGAAAGGAAATAAAAGTAATATAAAGAGCTTTACTTTAGCTATATTTAAGGCATTTCTAAATAGTATAAAAGAAATAAATTATATAGAAGAGGTAAAGAAAAAGGCTATAGAAACTAATACTTACTTTAAGTAAAATATAGCATTACTATAAAGGTTTAAGTAGTAATATATATATAAAATGCCTTCTTTTATATTATATAAGGCTATATAAAGTTAATCTTATTAGTATTAACTGCTTTTTAGTTTAAGGTTATAATATTAATATTATAAGTAGTTAAATAATCTTATATATAATTAATTCCTTTTATAAGTATTAAAAGGAGTTTAATAGCTAGTTAATACCTATTAAGTATATACTCTTCTAATTAGCTCTATAGGAATAGGTATATAGAGTATTTTAGGCTATTAGGGCTTTTAGTAGGAAAGACTTCCCTCTTAAGAATCTTATTATATACTTTAATTATATCTTTAGGTAGATATATATTAATATTAATCTAATTATTATTATAAAGCTTTATAATTATTTATAGTTAATTAGAAGGGATAGGGAAAGTAAAGTCTTTTACTTTTTAAGCCTTTAGTTAATAGTATAAGACTTAAGGCTAACTAGAAATAACATATAGCCTAGTAAGTTATTTATATATATAGTATAAATTCTAAAGCATTATAAACTTAGAAAGCTTTATATATATTATTAGCATATAAAGATATAAAATTGCAACTTAATCTAAAATAGAATCTAGTAAAAAGTTACCTTTAGTAATAATTCTAGCAAAAAATGCCTATTTATAGTTAGTATATATAAGTATATAGAACTATATAGGGCTATATATATACTAGTAACCTACCTAACTGTTATTTAGTTAATACTACTAGCTCTTAATCCTTTTATTTTATATACTTTTACTACATATCTAGCAATTATTAAATTAGATAAATTAATCTATATTACCTCCTATAGTATTATATAATTGCAAAAGGTAATAATATATACTAGCTATAAAGAGGGTTTTATTGCTATAATTAGATTAAACTATAAGAGGCATATAACCTTAGCCTTTAATAATATAAAGATATTACTTAAGTATACTATATAATATATTAGCTAATATACCTATATAGAGCTATATAATATACTATAAGTAAGCATTAATAGAAGCATATATACCTATACCTTAGGCTTTTAGCTTATTATAAGCATTAATTAACTATATAAAGTTAAAGCCTAAGGTTATCTATTCTATTTAGTAATGCTATATTATATTCTATTAATTAGAGATATTTATAAGTAAAAAGCTTTAAAAGGCTTTATATATAGTATCTCTACTAAGAGATAGTTCTTGCTAGTAGATATAGGTATAGAGATAGATTTAATTAAATATATAAAGCTTAGTACTTAGTAGAGTATTATTCTTAAAGAATTTATATAATTTAGCTAACTATACTGCTTTTTACTTAGAAGTAGAACATTAATATATATTAAGGTCTTATTATATTCTCTTTAAGCCTATAAGTGTAATTATAAAGCCCTCCTTCTATAGTTAGTATAGGATATTCTTATCTTTAAGAATATTATAAAAAAAAAGCTTTTTAATATAACTTTATAGGGCTTTAGTATCTTCTATATAGGCTTATTTAGTAATTAATATTAATTAATCTTCTTATTACATTTTAAAGTATTAATTTAATATTATATAGAATATAGATATATTAAACTCTACTAATATGCGCTTTATAAGCTTATTTGCAGTATATTACTTAATATCTCTCTATTATTTAATTTAAAAGTAAAATAGTATTAAGTCTTTTAAAGGGTAATTAAATATACTTATTATAGGGGCTTATAGTATTTTATATAAAAAAGAAAAAGTACTAGGTAAAAAAGCTTATATAGCATTTTAAGACTATATATACTAGTAAAAGGTTATATAACCTTAATAACCTTACTAATTATAGCGTTTTATTAGAAGATAAAATAAAGCAATTAAAAAACTTTTTACCTTAAACTATATATACTATACTACTTTATAGTACTTAGTATACTAATAAAAACCTTTTCCTTAGGTATATTATAGTATTCTGTAGTACTTAATATACTATTATAAACTCTATTATATACTACTATAAACTCTATTATATACTACTATAAACTCTATTATATACTTAAAATGCTTATTATAATATTATTAATTATTAAATTATATTTTTAAAAATAATAAAGATAAAGATTAAGCTACTATAGCTATATTAATATTAGTATTATTTTAAAGTAGCTTATAAGGTATATAATTATTTTAGTTCTTGCTTTTCTTAGCCTTTTTCTTCTTACCCTTTATAGAGTTAGTAGCTCTTTTAAAGAATTTAAAAAGCAATTAGTAAGTAGTATAATTAAGCAAATTAAGAAGCTTTATAGTAGCCTCTATAGTACTATCTAGCTTTAATTTACTATTATTATTACTACTATTATATTTATACTTAAAAGCTATTTAAGAGTTAGTATAAAAGTAAATAAGTTTATATATAGTACTATATATAAGAAAGAAAATACTAAGGCCTTAAATAGTTTTAATTATAGTTAATATACCTAGTAAGCTTAAAAAGGTAAATATAACATTTAGTAAAGGCTTTATTCTCTTTCTTATACTTATTATAGACTTTTAATTTAAATTATAAGATACTATAGAGATAGTAAAGTATAGTATTAGCATTCTAAGAAGAGAATATTATAATATAGAAGTCTATAGTTCTCTTTTTAAACTCTTATAGCTTAAGTTTATAAGGCTTAGTAGGTTTTTAAATAAGTTAGTATAATATAGTATAAAGCTTTATATAGCATATAACTTATACCTTAAATATTAAGGTAAATAGCCTTAATACCCTTATAGTTATACTTCTTTAAAGTATAATAAAAGATTTAAATAGTTAAATTAGGCTATATAGTAGGTTATTTAATAGTCTAGTTAAAATTACTAGTGCCTTTACTATAGATTTCCTTAAAAAGATACTTAAAGCAGTTACCTAAATCCTTTTATAAAAGCTTCTTTTAAATTAAATAGTTCTTATCTTAGTTGCATGCTATAATGCAGCTAATATAATTAACTTTATTACTATTAAAGTTATCTTTACTATTAAAGTTAAAGTTATCTTTTTTAAGGTTCTTCTTAGTAGCTTTTTTAGCTTCCTTTTTTACCTTTTTAGCTTCTTTAGCTGCTAATCTAGCCTTTTTAGCTTCTTTAGCCTTCTTTCTTGCTATTTTAGCTCTCTTCTTAGCTACATTATTCTTCTTCTCTTAAGCCTCTTTTATAGCTATAGCTTCCTCTTTAGCTTTATGTAGGTCCTTAGCCTCTTTAGCTAATTATACCTTCTTCTTAAGCTTTATCTTATGCTTCTTTAGCTTTAACTTTAGCTTAAATAGTATAATACTTAGATTAAGTTATATATACATTTATATAAATAGAATTAATTTAAAAGAAAGTATTAATACTATAAGAAAAATATTAGCAGTTAGCTATAAATTAAATGTATTAAATATATATATAATAAGATAAAAGGTATATAAAAATAAAGCTCTTAATTATATAAAAATAATAAAAGCTATATAATATTAATTAAAAGTATATATAAGGTAGGGGATAAGTTTATATAAAGTAAAAGTTACCTATATAAGCGCTATAATATAGATACTAAATTAAATAAGGTAAAGTGCTTATAAGGGAATAAAAATAGCATTATATAAAAGATTAAAAGTATATAATTTTAAAAATATATTTATTAGGTTATATAAGGCTATTATAGGTATATGTAGGTAAGGGAAAGTAAGGAATTCTTACCTTATAAGGCGTATTAATTTTAGAGGAAGAAAATAAAGCTAAAGCTAGGATTGCAAGGAAATATATATTATATTATTATATAACCCTAAAAGGCCTACTTTAGCTTATATAAGGAGCCTATAATAATTCAATTTAAAAATCAGATAGATACAAATGTAACCTAGGGCGCCCTACAGGGGGGGGGTTGGCCTACTATGAAATGACTTTTAAGCTACTGAGCCCTATAGTCTTCCGTAGCAAAGGCAATTAGCGCCTCCACTAAGATTCAGCTCAGTGACACGAACACCAAATCTGGTAACATTATTCAGCGTCACTCTTTGCTGGTGATATCGACCTTTGACCCAAATTGAGGGCCTGGGTTATTTATTCTGAGTCATTCCCCTTCTTCTGTCGTAGGCGACGCTTGGTCAACTATTCTTTGTCTCCTCTGGTGATGCTTGCACGATCAATACATCAGGTTGCGAGGCGATTCATAATTCCCAATCACGTAAAACCTCGATTCACAATTCTCATCCCACCAAAGACTGACTGTCCATTGGCACGCCGACACTTCGCCACCATGAACCGCGAACAATTGACCGCCCTGGGCGAAAAGGCTTTTGCAGAGAAAGTGCCGAAAATGCTCTGGTCAGATCGAGAAACGCTTTTCGAGGATGGAAGTGAGGATATCGGCATTATCAGATCCCGCGCATCAGAGCCTGTAACCGTTGAAGCCGTCTCGTCTGTTCTCACTTCTCCTATCGAGGATGAAGATTACGACACATTGAGGGTGCATCAGAAAGCATTGTACTCTGTCCTTCTCAAGCTCTCCTTCGAAAAGCTCCAGCCGTATCGACCAGCTTTGGCTGCGCTGGCTGCATTCGACATCTCGGAATTTGCACATCGCTCGTCTCATTACGCCCAGACTTTGATTCTCATCCAAAACGCCGGTCTTCTTGAACGCTTCGCGGCAGATTCCAAGGCGGTCTGGGTCACCAAGGACAAATTGGACATGGTCAGCGATCGCACGCTTACAGAGCGAGTACACACTGCAAAAGAGATGATGCCATATATGCCTGAGCTGTTTAACTGGCTTGTTGACGCGAACAACCCGCCTTTTACGCCTTGTCGAGACCAGCTTGCTCGGTTTCCTGAGACTGCTGCTGTTGTTGCAGCGGAATTTCTGGCCAAGGCAAATGAAGAGAAGGATACGGAATATCAGCACTTCTTGATAGACTTTGTCTATGACTGCGTGCCGGTTGGGGAGAGTTGGATACCAATGCGACAACATGTTCAAGCGCTGGTGAAGGAGTTGGACGGGAGTACGGATGAAGATGATGAAGAGCTGGTTGGCGAGGCTAACGAATGGCTGACGAGATTGAAACAATGGGAAGCCTTGATCAAGGAAAAGAACTAATTTCTGATCGTGAACCTTGGAAGAATTTGTTCATTTCATTAAAATGTTGAATAACTACTTAAACACGCAATGAGTGAAAGTCGTCTGTCTGTGTGAAATTAGGATTTCCTTCTCGAAATATATGCAAGACGCCAACGCTCAAGCTCTCGGAACATAACGAAAATTGATTCCTTTGTCTTTTATATTCATGCCTCCTTTTTGATGTGTCTCTTTGATGTAGCATCCGAAATATCGCTCGAACATCGATCTCGGATGGATGACTACCCTGGATCCGAAGAGATTTTCGGAAATGTCAAACTGCATGATCAACTAACATCCGAAACTGGAGACCCGCACTTGCATACGAGGCTTTGAATGACCGTCCCCCAGATTATTCTCCTTCCGATGACCTTGCTCCTTTCCCCCGGACGTAGATCGGGACTGACAAGTTCACTTGATGACTGCTCCACTGTTGAGAACGGATAAGCTTATCAGCAAGTGGCTAACAATGATCCTTGTTGCTATTCGCTGTTTGTGAGTGCTCCCCATCTTTACCCCGCAAGCTAGAGTCAAGTTGGGCTAAGGTCATCACGGAAATCTACCGTGAGATGGTAATTCCGGTGCGAGCCTCGACCTATCAAGACCGACAAAGTGTTACATAATGTGGCTGCTGTACATATGGCCTGACCATTCACTCGATGCCCATTCGTAACTGTTCTGATCTCATGTGTTGAGGCACATAAACACCCGTCTTCCGATTCGAATCTACCATCTTGTCGGTTCGCCCTTGCATCACTTGATCTTCGTCAAATTATCAATGAGTATAAGATCCTGCGAGTGCATCTTGGCAGATTGACGATATCACTACCGCACTATTAGGCACTCCGCTTCATACATACGAAGATGGCTGTTGGTGCAAAGACAGACCATGTTGATGTTCTCATCGTTGGAGCCGGACCAGCCGGTCTCATGATGGCGACATGGCTCGCCAAATGCGGCATCAAAACACGCATCGTCGACAAGAGGGGAACGAAGGTGAGCGCCCTCCATCTCTCATTGTACGCTCAACTGACACATGTAGGTCTTCAATGGTCAAGCAGACGGTCTTCAATGCCGAACACTCGAGATCTTCGACTCATTCGGCTTTGCGCACCGAGCTTGGATTGAATCTAACCACATGCTCGAAATATCCCTTTGGAACCCTGATGAAAAGGGTGTTCTTCGTCGAAGCTCAAGGATTGCCGACACGATTCCTGGCATCAGTCGCTTTCAACAGGTTGTTCTTCATCAAGGTCGCATTGAGAGATTCTTCCTCGACGCTATCAACGACTTCAGCCAGGGAAAGATTTCAGTCGAGCGAGGTGTCATGCCAACGAGCCTGGAGATTGATCCCAAGGTTGTTGAAGACCCTGATGCATACCCCATTACTGTCAACCTTCGACATCTCAGTGAGGAGGAAGCTCAGCCAAAGCAGACATCAACATCCGCCAATGGGACTACTGTTCAGGACGGCCTGTTCCGTAGTAACCTTTCACCAGATGACACAGCCGATATGCTTAAAGCAGCTGAACTGAACGATAAAGCCGACACTGTCGAGGTAGTAAAGGCGAAGTACATGCTCGGTGCAGACGGTGCCCACTCATGGGTCCGAAAGGAGCTCGGCTTCAAGCTTGAGGGTGAATCAACAGATTACATCTGGGGTGTTCTTGATATTGTGCCCATCACTGATTTCCCTGATATCCGACAACGTTGTGCGATTCACTCAGCCAGTTCGGGTAGTGTTATGGTCATTCCGAGAGAGAACAAGTTGGTCAGACTCTACATCCAGCTTACGACAACGGCGAAGATTGGGGAGCAGGATTCAAGAGCTGATCGCTCATGGATCACACCTGATGTCATTCTTGAGTCGGCTCAGAAGATCCTTGCTCCTTACAAATTGACGTATCGCAAGTTGGATTGGTGGACAGCTTATCAGATTGGACAACGCGTCGGGTCCAACTTCTCGGCTTACGATCGAGTCTTCCTCGCTGGCGATGCTGTTCACACTCACAGGTATGTTCCCCAATGTCAAACATGATGCAAATGCCTGACAACTTCCAATAGTCCCAAGGCTGGTCAGGGTATGAATGTCAGCATGCAAGATTGTGAGTCTCTTACCTCAAAACAGTTTTCTTGACCCAGCTAACAATCTCAGCTTTCAACCTCGGTTGGAAAGTTGCCAACGTTGTCAAGGGCCTTGCTAGTCGATCGATCCTCAAGACCTACGAGACTGAGAGAAAGGGCATCGCTAAAGCACTTATCGACTTCGATCACAGGTTTTCTCGTCTCTTTTCTGGTCGCCCAGCCAAGGATATCATGGACGAAGAGGGAATTAGTATGGATGAGTTCCGCGAAGCTTTTGAGAAGGGCAACTTGTTCGCCAGTGGAATCGGTAAGTCTATTCAGCAGATTCAACGCGTTTAGCTAACGGACTGCAGCTGTTGACTATGGCCAAAGCAACATTGTCGCCAAAACTACTGCTGGTGACTCTGGCCTGAAGGACGCCGCTGCCAAGAGGCAGAGTTTGGCACCCGAGGTCAAGATCGGCATGCGTATGCCCAGCGTCAAGGTTCTCAACCAGTCTGACGCTAGACCCTGGCATCTGCAGGAACTTCTCCGAAGCAATGGATCATGGAGACTTCTGGTCTTCCCTGGAGATATCGATCTCGACAGCCAGAACAAACGAATGAAGTCACTGTGCGACAAGCTGTCAGCTGATACCTCATTCCTCAAGCGCTTCACACCGGCTTCAGCTCGATACGATTCCGTGATCGAAGCCATCACGGTGCACGCCTCGAAACGTCAGGACCGCGAGATCTTTGACTTCCCAGAGGTTCTCCGCCCGTACCACGAGGTTGACGGTTGGGATTACAATAAGATCTTTGTTGATGATGATTCTTATCATGAGGGACACGGAAAGCTCTACAAGACATTTGGCATCAAGCCTGATGAGGGTTGTGTGGTTATCTTGCGGCCTGATCAGTATGTATCGTACGTGGGCGAGTTTGATGATTATGATTCGCTTGATGGCTTCTTTTCCGAGTTTATGATAAGACAGGAGGCTGTATGAATTATGGTTCACTGATGGGCTATTGTACTACCAATGAAGAACTACTGTAATGTCCTGTACAAAGTGCCTGTCCTCAAACATCTCAAGCATACAATCTCGTCATCCCAAAAGCCAATCTGACCAAGCCAAGAACCCGCCTAGTCAACTCATAAAAAGAACAACTCCATCAATACCAATTCCACGAATGAACGACTCGCTTCCAGAGTCGTTGAGTCCCAGTAGTTCGCCGAGTACATATACACCCCAACCTGCCCCAACATCCCCGTTCTCCAACCCTGAGAGCATCTACGGACTTTCAGTCCAAGGCCTCGAAATCAATGAGTATCCCAAACTTATCCATCCAATGGTTTTGGCCGACTGGGTCATTGATGACTCGAAACATCAGGACTGTGAATCTGTCGTTATCGATACCCTTCAGCGTTTTAAGTACCTCGAAGTTGGGCCGCATCCTATTGAAGAAAACGGTCGGCTTTCTGTGGGTTGGCTCGAAATCCGGACACTGGGTCGATCCGAGACTGAGACACTCCTTGAATGTGTTGGCCTCAGCACAAAGGACTTCCAAGATCACAGTTCCCGTGGCAGGGTCGATTCCCTCTTTCCAATGATCGCAACCATCCCCGGCGGAGCATTCTCCAGCATTCTCATGTTGTAGGTAAGAGAATACGTAACAGGGAAAAGCCCACTCAGTACCTTGTCTGGCCCAGAGAAGGAACCCCTTTAGCCAGGCCCAGTCTGGAGGTTTGTTGTAGAGCCATTCGTCCTCTTTGAACCTGGGGTCGGGGGTAGAGAGGTAAGATCGCATATCTCCTCTTCCGTAGAATAGAGAGAGTTTCGAAGGCGCCAAGATAATTACGGCTTTGCTGTCGGTATGTGTGTCATCAGAGAGTGCCTTGGAGTCAATCTGGGTCCCATCTCGGTTTGAGATCTGGAGTGAGAGAGATGAAACCATGCGTCGCAGTTCGGCCACTTCTTCCTCGAGTAACTTAACACGAGACTTGGTGTCATCCATGATGGCCATGTTGAGGGCTTCCTGTGTTTACTTGTGAATTGTTGGTATCGTGATGTTGCTCTCGGTCGAGACTTTGTTGATGGTAAAGAGAGAGGTTATGTTGCGGTTTAGATTTACACAGCTGTCAATGGTTGAAATGGCTTGCTAAATGGGTGTTGCCAAAGGACACTGTTGCATGGCTTCATTTGACTGAGGGGTCTATTGACAGTGGCGGGCTTTGCTTCGCAGTGACAGACTTCATTCATTGTCGAAGCCTGGCAAATTAGCGAATAGAATATTTGTTCTGGCACTATGCTTGATCCTATTGGCTATGTCCTGTTCAGTAGCAGGTACCGCTGTCAATGAATGACCGGGGCACATCAACAACGAGAGCGAGGTGAAGTTCAGTCAAGACGAAGGCATCATTACTTTCACAGTAGCTGGCTGTGTTGTAAAAAGAAAACAATAGATGGATTGATAGAGAGAACAACTTTGTTGAGCAGGTAGCGGAAGGGGTATGGATGTGTCCGCAGTCGCACCTCATCAGAATATGTAGTGCTGAACAGATGAACAAAGTCAAACAATGCGGTTTGCGATCGAAGCTCTTCCACTATGGGTATAAGATACAGCAGGAGTTGGAGCGTCAACATCAAGGCCCACTAGCAACGTTGTAGGACGGGTTACGGCTTGTGTCTTTGCAGCATGGTAGCACCGGATTATGATGAAGCATTGCGACGCGTGCATGAAGAGACCCTTGACTGGGAAAAGCAGAAGAGGAAGTCCTTTGGTGAGTTTGTAGTTCTAGGACTTTATAAGCGGTGGCTGCCTCCAGGCGTGTCTACAATGTAATTGGAGTGTCAGTCACGATGGAGCTCATTTGTCTTTTTCAACCCTCATAGGTAATCAACACCACGTGTTGGCGACTTGGCAATGCCAGATACTTAACAGCTTTGTTAGTAATAGTAATTAAGAAAATATATTATTATGGCATTATGATCAACTCCTGTGAATTATTGTTCCCATCACTGTTTGCAGCCTGTAGCTCATAGGAGCGGTGATCTGCTCCTTTGCTCTGCAGATAGAATGGACCTTCTGATCTACTCGGATCGGTGGCTGAAGGCTGTGTACCCTTGTGTTGCCCCAGCTCCCTCAAGAGCCCATAAAAGAAAGGCGTGTTAGCCACGATGCAACTGCATAGAATCTCTATAGTCGCCCACTGATTGAAGTCAGAGTCTATGTTCGTATGAGTAGGCTCTGCCAGTGAGCACTTACAGTGGACCGAGCCTTTTGAGACATGGCATCGTTGAGAATGAGCGGTATTCGCACGATTGTAATTATAATGACTAAGAGGCCAATACTGAACAAGACTCCGAGCTGGATTTTACTGGAAATTGTCAGTTTAATACATCAAAGACTGCAGGGTTGCTTTACGTTCTCGTGTTTAATCTCGCCACTGCGAGGGTCGGAAAAGGCAGTATCAGTAGTGCTATATCTGTGCTGATATTGCCTACGGCCAGAGCGAAGAAATAAACCATGCCTTTCTGGCACACCGGTTCTGCTATGCGTCAGTCTCACTGGTACAAGTCAGGGTTCTCGCAAAGCGACAATAAAATGGAGACGTACGCGTTTCCTTAGAAGTGAGCCTCCACATTCTGCGCTGGTTAACACTGAACAGCCAGAGGAACAGGGAACACATACAGGGAAATCGGGCGGCATTCTGCTAATATTGATACAATAACAACAAGACAAGAAACAAACAAGAGGCCCCATAGTATCTTGACTGTCATCTTTCCCCAGCTTGTCACACGAACGAACCGAGAGTAGAATGAAAGCAGGGCTGCTTTCAAAATCCAAAGGCTATAAGTCTCAGCATGCGATCAGATGTCCACAGAAGGAGTCTTACATCAGAGTGTAACTCAATCGGGTGCCAACCAGCAACTGGAGCCCAAGAATCCGATCGTGTTCAAGCTTCTCGACAGTCATGTGCTGAGCTGCCGCCTCATCTTTTGTTGCGGGCTCACGTGAGCTGGATGGGTTCAAGAGAAATGATAAGGTGATGCAGACGGTGCGGGAGATAAGAGGCAGCAGAGCAATAGCCATGTAAATATCATCGGCATGCCAAATTCTGTGCGAACCTGCATGGCCCTTGTACCAGTGATAAACGCGATATGCGCATCGTGCTAAGATCAGGGCGGAACATATACATGCAATAGCAATGTCTTTCTCGATAGTCGCCGACAAAGCCATGTTTAGCCAGCCACCAGAAGCCCTCTGGCAAAGGGACGAGAGACTGGGAGCATTCTGCTCTTAAGACTTAACGGGCGCAGGGACAGGGGATGTGGCTTCACACGTGGGCGTTCAATAGTCTTATCGCTAATTCAGGGGAAGCCTTGGAGTTGGTGGGGAGGTCAAGTCCTGGCCATTCAGCTTTAAATCACATCGAGGTGATGATTAAATGTCAGGCCACATAATGTTTACGCTACGCCTGTATCGAGTTACCCCAGATTCTACCCCAGCTTCTACCAGGCAGTATGAAGCTAGTCAGCCGCGGTCTATTGTGTCGAGACTCAGTCTAAAGCGGAGCTATTGGCTGGAAAGAGATCTAGAAGCAAGCCACCACCTGTACTAAATATTTAGCATGTTACAGAATAAGGTATGACATTTACTAATTAACCACGTGGAACATCATGATGTGACAGCAAATAAGCGATACCCGTTCATGGAATCCCTGCAAGACGCAAACGCCATGAGGATGCTATGTCTTGGTAATTGTACGGAACTGGAGTTACGGTGTTAAGCTCCAGAGCTAGCTGTCGCCTCTGATGACTAGATGCATGCATGGCAAGACAAATCGATCTCTCTAAATTTGCGACATATCGTCAGTGGAAATCTTGACGCGGGGATATCCGGTCATCACCAGCTAATTCAATCGCATTGTGAGAAGTGATGTAATTGTGGTGATAGTTCATATATTGATTAAACAATGTATTGGGTCCAGCCCGGCTCTCAGTAATTTAATGTCCCAGACCTGCATCTTCTTCGTATCTCCTACACATCAGTACCATTTGAATCTCCAGCCTGTTACTTATTGGGCTTCGCGCCCAAGTCAACATTTCGTTTTTCAATCCCCTGCCCCCGAGGTACCAAGCTTTGAGCCGGAGCGCGACCGAACAACATGGTGGGGATAGGAGTATGAGACTCTCTTGCTTCTTGAGTAGTCTTGAGTGCGACAGCTACAAATTGTTATACGATGATCTTGATATTTCGTGAAGAAGGCTTACCAGCTACTGTTGCTGCGACCAATACAACTGGGAGGGCTTTGTGCATGCGCGCCATACGGGATACAGCTGGGGCTGATCGGGACGGGAAGTCAAAGCGAGGAAGAGCTCCGCCAAATGAGTTGGTTGTCATGATGAAGGTTTGTTGTAAAATTGAAATGTGAATGTAAATGGTAGTTATAGGACCGTGATATTAGCTGAGATGAGATGCTTGTCTTGGTTGATGAGTGTTTAGTGATGATGATGGTCTAAACAAGATGAATTGGACATTATCTTATATCAATTCCCTCCATCCCTATTCTCAATTGTCTCAATATCTTGCTATATAGCCGGTGAGTTCCGCATAGCAGATTCATCAGGTCAGCCCACCGACCCCAGTCTCAGGGCTTGTCAGATTCGTACCACGCGGGGGCGCAAGTGGCGTGGATTGTGGAGTGAATGGGCTGCTTTCTTCATGCCTTGGGCATCGAACATCTGCTGATTCAACTTGGCTTCTACAGTGCCGCCAATAATTGCAAAGTGTACAGAGATTCATTTGAGTTCGTATCGGATTTCTGCTTGCTCGTGCCGTGCTGAGGCTTCGTTTGTATCTGCCGCATCTCGGGATGTTTTGAACGCGTCAAAGCGCCCAAGATCTTATCTCAAGGAGTCTCGTTGACGTCCATTGTCCTGCTATAAAATGCCGTTTGACCTAGCTTGGTATTATTCTCTGTTGATGTAAATTTTGTAATGTCTTGGAGAATGAAGGTGCCCAAGAAATCTTCGGGTTGCTGAGTGCAGCGAGAATATCCCGGAGTTATCAGATGATTCAGTTCCGATCTTTCGCGATGGCTCGCCTTTAGTCAGCATTTGACCCAAGCACGACATTGGCACTAACAGTCAACCGCTGAAATTTAGCACAGATACGTTAGTTCAGTGGTATAACGACTTACTCCATTCCCCACTGGAGAAATCTCGCTGTTAGTATCCCCAGAAATAGCTCTCCGCAAATGATGAGGCACTTTAATGACATTACAACCAGCATCAACCCTTGTAGGTCATCCATCGCCTTTCGAGTCTTGGAGATTTGATCTCAGCCAATTGAAGTAGTACGATTACCAAACTTTCATTATCAATGCACGCGGGATGACGGGCAGCCGGGCGTAAAAACTGACCGAGTTTCTCAAGTTTCTTGTCATGACATGGCCTCGTGCCATGTCTTGCAGGTACCATATACGGATCATAACACCAATTTTGCAATTTAAATGTCTCAAACAATTCCGAGGCGCTTGATGCGACGCTGGCTTCAAGTGGCTTGCACGGAATGTTTCACTCACCGACTCACCGAGAAGATCATCTGTGGAGCAATGGCACAGAACATTCGATTGTTGTTCCAAACTGAATGATGACTTACATAGACATACATGGCAAGGTTATCATTATCTTATACCTCCCCATGTCGACTCTTTTATCTCTCTAGTGACCACCTGTAAGAAATTGATCCATATGGCATAATGCTGGTTTCTAGAAGCCAAGCACCACTCAACTCTTACCCCCTTCCTAGTTTCTCAAGCATTGGATTACTCCTGGGGCAACTCCATCTTGCACTGATCGGAATGGCGAAGTAACAGAGAGTGTTCCTGAACTATCAATTTTGTTTTATGAACACTCACACCAAGGGCCAAGCCTGAAACTGCACGATGAAGGCCAAAAGAGCATGTACTAAGTCTCCAAAATGCCTCAAAAAAACAACGCATTCTCTGCTGCCATTATGATTTCCCAAGTTGGGGTTGCTTACTTGACTGTCTATCTGATTGAGCGGCCTATATACGTATTGGGCAAAGTACAAAACGCGGATAATTGGAATTTGGAATAATCCGAGCAGCTAGCAGGACACTACTAGCCACCCTTCAACTGAGGGGACAATCTACATTATTACAAACAACACCAACTCTCGCTGCGTTTCGTACCAAACCCAGACTGCCTGCAACCAAAACGTCTAACCTCGAAGAGTCTGCTGCAGGCCCACCTAAGCCATCTACATATGCCATCAACGCAGGGTGCACGGCGCCGCCATCGGACGTTTACCGTATGTATGCATGAGAGCTCACAAGGCCTAAACAGCTTACATTGTCATATAGGGCTGCTGGAAATGCCGATTACGTAAAGTCAAGGTATGAAACTACTTATCGATCGCAGCAACCCAACCGTCCGCGCGGGCTGACTTATTCAGTGCGATAAGAAACGTCCGTGCTGTCTCAACTGTCGACGTATGGGCATCCAATGCTCTGGCTACGAATACAAGCTGGTATGGACGGAAAAGGATCAAAAAGACCCCATTCAGACAGATGGGCGGCGTATCTTGCGTAGCGGTATGTAATTCAATGTCTCGGGGTTATCATTGTTCCTCTCAAGATTTTACTCATTAACATCCCGGATAACTTTATTTCTGCTAACACGCAAGAGAATCAACGTGGGCAGGGTTCAAGACTTTATCTAGCGAGCTTTTAGACCTACTGATATTGTCTTGCGATCAGGACCCTTTATATACCCAAGCCCGTTCCAACCATAAACTATCATCTTGGACGCCCAGATGTCACAATCCCTTCTCCGTGTTCTCCTCGAGCCCTGATCGTCTCACGCCACCAGTACGTTCCTTCAATACCACTCATTTAGGCAGGCTGCAACCGCCTAGTCTTGACTTAATCACGAGTCCGCTTCAGGACGAGCGTTTCTTATTTCATCACTACGCCAACCACGTAGCCAGCATAATGCTCCCATACGAACATCCCCACAATCCGTGGCAATGCTACTGGGCCACTGCCGCCTTACAGCTTGCGTTATCAGGCCAAAAGATCTTGTACAGGGCAATACTAGCCCACTCAGCTTTCAATATCGCCCATTTGCTTGGAAACGATGCCAATATGTTCAACATGGCGTTAAAGTACTACAATACGGCACTGTTGCATCTGAAACATGACTTAGGGAATAACAAGATTGACGGCTCGGCTATGCTAGCTTCCATTATGAGCTTGATGTTTGCTGAGGTATGTCACCAAGAACGGGCTTTTACCTTTAGCCCTTTTATAAGCTTCATCTTTCCTAACCACTCTCCAGGCCTACCGTGGTCAGTCGACAGATTGGAAACACCACCTACGAGGGGCAAGGACGCTTCTTCGTTTAGACAGCGAGGCCTCTCCTTGGATCTTGTCAGATTTGGCTCGCTCCTCCCTAAAAAGCCTCGGCGTGATAGAAATTATAGCTGGGTCCTCGACATGGCACAGTCGCTCCAATTTCGAGGCGAATCATCAGTCACCAAACGCTGGCAACCCGGATCCTCTAGGGATGTTGTCTACGCCTGATTTCATCTTCACTATCGGGGCGCCACGCTGCATTTTAGAATGCATAGCCAAAATCACGCACTTCAGCCACATAGCACCTGACGACATAGCTCAGACAACGACAAACGAACTTCTTCACGAAGTCCTTTCACGTCTCAATTCAGTCCAAAATGGCAGCAGCCTCATTCCCGATAACCCTCCAGAGGCCAAACATCAAGCGAAAGCATTTATATCTGCGACGTATATTTATTCCTACCGAACTTTGCTTGACGTACCTCCCCACGCCATTCAACAACATGTTCACGACACCTTGAGTCACGTGTCGGACTTTCTTGTTAACAGTACTGGCAACTTTTCTACATGGCCAGCCTTCATCGCCGCAGCCGAGGCATACACGCAGGAAGACTTGTCGACAGCACAGACGTGGCTTGATTGGGCAACGTCGGTGGGCATAGGAAGTCGAACTTCCATAAAGGTTGTCCTTCATGAAATATGGCCAAGACGGAAGGTCATCAGCCAGCAAAGTGGTTTGGATCCTGGAAAGATCACGTTGGATTGGAAACAGGTCATGCATGAGCTCGGATGTGATAGTCTGCTTATTTGATGATCTATACTAGCAAATTGCTCCCCATGGAAGCATGCCGATCGGGAACCTTGTTTGCCGCTTGGACGTTGATGTATACGACCGCAAACTCGCTTCGCCTAAAGTAACTTTCCCAGCGATGCTGCCCATTTTGGATCGATAAAAAGCCCCGTGGCCTCGACGAATACTGCACCGTCCTCTGCATTCTCAATTACGCCCCGAACCCACGCTTTCCGCCCCTGGACATCCGTAACCTCGGCCCGAATCAGGATCATACTATCTACCTTTATCGGACTCTTGTAGTTCAAGTTGAGATTTGCCGTAACCGAGATCTTGCCAGTCAGCCAGGGAAAGCTCGCTCTCCCCATGCATTCGTCCAACAACACGGCCGCTATGCCGCCGTGGATGAGGCCAGAATGGCCGGACAGCCTTTTTCCAAGGTGATAGAATGCTAGGAGATACCCGACTGTATCATCCTTGTAAACGTAAGGAGGTGGCGAGATGGCATTGAGACTACCCAAGGTTGTTGAGGTGAGGTTGTTCTGAACGTGTTCTTTTCGTACAGTCAATACTGAACGAGTCACTTCAACGTCGATCTTTTCCTGAAGGTTGAGGGTAGCTGGATGAGAAGCAGCTATAGAGGCGAGATGCTGGGATAGATCTTGGGTTGTTTGAAAGCCACCAGTCGGAGTTGATAGTTCTTGGGTAGACATTGCTGTATAGACTTGGTTCCTGTAGGAGTGCCTAATCGAAGTAGTAAAGAACATGAGATGGTGAAATACAGAAAGAAGGATAGAAAACCGACATAAAAGAAAGGACACGGGGCTCGGCGGCATACCCAACTTAATTATCCTCGTATTTAGCCCTATCCTGCTTTCGGAGATCGACCCAACACCAAAAGATGAGTCAACGAAAAAGAGCTTATCCTAGACGTTAAAATCAGTTCGCGTTCTTGTAATGGCATCGCCTGAGTATTTTGGCGATAACAACCCGCTACCCAACTGACACGCAGTCTTGGTTTTACACTAATGCAATAAGGTGGGGAAATGCTCGGCATGCGTTTCTTAAATAAGTATAGCATGGGAAACATCGTGGTAAGCTCACTGTAATTAGCGTCGTGGGGCTTTTATTTAACTTTCGTAGAGGGGCTTAATCATACCAACTCGCTATGGTATGCCATTACTTCTTTAAAGGTTAATTGGCTCGGGATGCATTTCTTGCAGCTCTTGAATAAGTATAGCGCGGGAGGTGGTGGTGGCAGACCGCGATGCTACCGGAGTCACGTAGCTACATGCTAACTTCCTTGAGGAGATTTAATAACACAAACTCGCTATAGCTTGTCGTATTTTTTTCTTGGGGGGGAATTGAGATCGGTGTGAGTTTCCAGACTGAATTTGGAATGATATGTACTTTCTTGTCTGTAAGTCCGAAATCGGCCCCTTACTCTAAGGTAGCTTGGTCTATATAAACATAAAGCAGAAAACAAGTCCTCTCAACCATTATCTATCACCTGGCACTTTAAAATATTATTCATTCTTTGACACTTTTCTCCTACTGGCTACTTCCCTCTCATATATGATATGGACAACCACGAATCTGACACAGTGGTGCTGGTCGAGCACCCTATCCCCTCGGTCGTGAGAATCACTCTCAACCGGCCAAAGTCGTTGAACGCCTTGAATGCTCCTTTACTCTCTTCTTTTGTCGAAGCACTCCGAGCCAATGCCAGTGCCCGTATTATCATTCTCGAGGGACAAGGTGACCGGTCATTCTGTGCCGGAGAAGACCTCAAGCAGTCTCTGGCACCAAAGACAGGCTCGGCTGAAGAGCTGAAACAGGCGTTTGACCAGCTGCAAGATATTACTCGTCTTACATCATCCTCTAAGTCAATCGTCATTGCTGCTGTCCAGGGTTTCGCCATCGGCGGTGGTGCAGAGATTGCGCTAGCAGCAGACTTCGTTATCGGTGGGCCCGGAGCCAAGTTTCGCTTTCCAGAAATCTCACTTGGCCATGCTGTTACTGGAGGCATCACCCTTCGCTTGCCCCATATGGTGGGACTGTTGAAAGCCAAGGAATTGCTTCTAACTGGCCGTTGGGTGGATGCTGACGAATCCCTCAAGCTCGGCCTCCTGACAGAGATCAGCCACGATCCCAAAGTGCGAGCATTGGAGCTTGCTAGGCAGCTCTCTGAGCTTCCGAGCGTCTCATTGGCATCCTCCAAAACATCTCTAGAGAAGACGCTTTTTGAAAACATGGAATCATGCTTGGAGGATGAAGTGAACGTGGCCAGTCACTGTTTCGCCCAGAGTGATGCAGCATTGGGTTATGCCAACTTTGCGACTCGGAAGGTGGCTACAGCACGACTAGGTCATGATGCCAAACATGTTGCAAAGGGCGATATTCGAGACCTTAACGCGGCACTATCTAGTTCCGTCGCCAGTTACCCGAAAAGGCCATTCTTTCGCTTTGGAGGTCAAGACATCACTTTCCAACAGTTCGATACAGCAGTGGGGGATCTCGCTGGTGGACTGGGAAAGGTCGGGATTGCCCCAGGCGATAGAGTTCTTGTCATGATGAGAAACAGCGTAGAAATGGCGTATTCATGGATGGCCGTTAATCGACTTGGGGCGATTTGGGTACCAATCAATCCTGAGCTCAAGTCTGTCACGCTCAAAGGTGTGATCACATCCGCTCAGCCCAAGTTGGCCATCGTCGATGAAGCACTGTTGCCTGAATTCCAACAGACTCATATGGTAGACGATGCTTCCGTCTTTGCTAACAGTCCGGATGGCACCGGTCCTCAGAGCTTGTCCAACTTGATGGCCTTGGCTCCACCGGTTACCAAGCCAGTAATCGTCACTCCCGCAACAACATCAGCATTGTTGTATACCAGCGGCACCACTGGGAAGTCTAAGGCATGTGTTCTCTCACATGAGTACTTCCTTCTCCAGGCCAAGGCATTGATCGATAGCTGCGAGCTGCGTGATAGTGATGTGCTTTACTGCCCATCCCCCTTGTTCCATTTGGATGCCACGGCATTGACCATGGTACCCGCCCTCTTGCTCGGCGCCGTTGCTGCATTATCGGTTCGATTCAGTGCCAGCAAGTTCTGGGACGAGATCCGAGCCACAGAGGCCACTGTCTATAATTACATGGGAGCTACGTTAGCAATCACATACAAGCAACAGCCCAATGAGAGAGACCGTGACCACAACGTTCGTCTTGCTTGGGGTGTGCCTCTGCCAAACTTCGCGCAAGAGTATGAGCAGAAATTTGGCCATTCGTTAATCACTTTGTACGGAAGTGTCGAGTCCGGTCTTCCTGTTTTCCAACGGCTCGGGGTTCCTTCTCCGCAAGGATCCTGTGGGCGTGTGCGTAAAGGATATCAAATACGCATCATCAACGAGTGGGGTGACGAGGTTCCAGCCAACACTCCCGGCCATCTTCTAATCCGTAGCGACCATCCCAACGCTATGCTGAAAGAGTACTTTGGCGATCCTGCATATACAGCTTCAGCATTTAGAAATCTCTGGCTGCACACGGGCGACCTGGCCAAGGTAGATGAGCATGGCAATATGTACTTTATCGGCCGAGACAAAGATGTTGTGCGCCGACGAGGCGAAAATGTCAACGCCAAAGAAGTGGAGGATGAGTTCTTTTGTCACCCAGACGTCGTCGTTGCAGCAGCATATGGCGTGCCATCACAGCTGGGTCCGGGTACAGAGGAGGACCTTAAGTTAGCTGTGCAGCTCTATCCAGGAAGTACAGTGACAGAGGAGGAGCTTTGGCAATGGTCGGTTACTCGTGTAGCTCGATTTCAGGTGCCAATCGTGATAGAGATTATAAAAGATATTAAAAGGACACCAACAGGGAAGTTGGATAAAAGCGCCATGCCCTTGGTGGGTGGCAAGTGGTTTGACATGAGGAAATAAATAATAAGAATAAACTTTATTATTATTATTTCATTCTTAGCGATACTCAAGAGTTGTGGAATGCCTGGGGCTGCATTTTAAAGGCACAAGTCCTTTATTATACCTAACTCCGTCAACGTTTGCAAAAGGCGAAAGGGATCTCTTGAACTTGTGAGGCGCCGAAGACTTGTAAGCCATGTGGATATCCGGGATAATAGCCTGCTGGTAATTCAGACATAGCATTATATTATTATAATAAAAATGAAAAATTCTTAGAGTAAAGGCAGGCAAGGAAGCATCTACCAGAGCGCGCTGGCAGCACTGAACCTTTACAGCATGCATCTCTATGCAACTAAAGTCCAAGAATGTAGCAGTAACTTGGGCAAACACTTAGGGGTGCAGTTTGTTATCTACAGGGTTAGATAGATAGTCGGAAGGAACTTATATACATGATCATTACTCTATTGCCACTTATTGCATATAATTCATAACGATTAGTAATTACATGAAGCTGTATTGAGTCTAAGCAATATGTAATCCATGGGGAAGTCTGTTAGTCAATCAAAGCGGTCTGGTAGACAACCCCACACACAGCAACTCCGCACACAGTAAGACATAGTGTTGTAACTTCCCAGCACCGTTCAAATTGCCCAAGGGTTGTGGAGATGCTGTAGCCGACTACAGGGATCCTCAAGCGACCCCATGGCATCGAGCAACAGGGAATATCTTGTCGGGCCGGCAATCACGGATGATGTGACCCCCGTCATCTCAAGTGAGTCAAGTCGATATCACCTCATACGCCCAACTTTCATGTTAAGCTTATGCTCCGCCTTTTTCACCTTCCAGAAGTGCACTAAAAGATGCATCGCTTACTAGTTCCTGAGTTATTTTGTTCCAACACAGCTAGTTCTCCAAGCGTCATGTTAAGAGGTGCCAGCCACTCCGCGGAGCGACAAACATTTCTCCATAAGAGCACCCAGCAAGGATAATGTTCCGTTCATGCCTACTTAGTGGTCCCACACGTATGTATTAAATTTGCGCAATTGGTTGCACTACCCTTGCACGCTGATCGACATTATTTCCCCAGCTTTAATTTCCAAGACGATTTATCGCCACCTTTGGCTGCTGTCGCGGAGTTAAACTTGTTCTCCGCGCTGGCTTGGTCTTGGGATGACAACCCAAAGTCAGAACAACGGCCGAAATCAAGTGTAAAGTCAAGAGCTCGAGCAGGATTCCGATCCGTGCTTGATATCGCTTGCGCAAAATTATATAAAATGTAACTAGCTGTGCAGATCAAATCATTTAATGCCAAGATGTCTCTCAGCATCAAAACCCTAGTGTTAAATTCCGTTTTGTACCTGGGGAAGCATGTCAAGTGTACCCTGGTTAGGTTCACTCTAAGTCACCAGCCAAGTTCATGCCCCGCATCAATTCCAAGTAACTGTTTCCGGATGTCCCGTCGTCGAGTAATGGGTATGACCTACTTCTTAGGAGTTCAGACTATCATATTCAGATGCCCAATAAACCCTGAAACTAGCATATATAAGAGCTCATAAACTTCCTAGAATTTGAATAATCACCTCCAGAGTCAGTTCAAGCTATTAGTACTCAACAATCTCTTCCTTCTTATATATTTGCTTAGGTCTTCCTCACCATGCTGTACTCTGTTCTTGTGCCATTGGCGGCTTCTGTTGCTGCTGCGGCGTCCCTATCACCAGGGTTTAAAATTCCCATAGGTACCTAATAATAGCTTAATGCCCAGTCACTTAGGCATCTAGTTAAGTAAATAATATTATATATAGGTACTTATAGGTATTTTAAAATATTCTTATAATACTTATAATATATATAAATACTAGAAATTACTTATAGATATTTATAAATAATATTATACTCTTTTATATAACTTTTAAAAGTAATATAAATATAATATATTTATAGTAATTATTTATAATAATTTATATAAAAAGTATATTTATATATATATAAAAAATATTAAATTAAATATATATTATTTATATAAAAAGTATTATTAATCTTTAATTAATTACTTAATATTAATACTTTAAGAATTTATTCTTTTAATTTAGCTTTTAACTTATAATAATTACTATAAGTTAATATATTAAGCTTTATTTAATTTAAGTCTTTTCAAAAGTATATAAAGATAAAAGTTAATAGAATTTAAATTAAAAGACTCTTAAAATTAGTTTAAGGCTATAAAATAGAAATATAATAAAAACCTTTCTTTAATTAAAAAAACCTTTAAAGTATATTATTTATATTAATATATAAAGTAATATATACTTTATATTCTTTTAATTATAATAATACTTAGCTATATTATAAGAAGGTCTTTAGCTATATAGCTTAATATAGAATATTTAAGATTATAAGTAATATAAGCTTAAAATTAAAGAAGGCTTTCTTTAAATTACCTTTCTATTTATTATATTAATTAATAATATAATATAATACTATATTAAATATATCTTCTTTAAAGAAAGATTTATATATAATTAAAGCTAATTTTTAAAAGTAACTAGCTTATAAATTATAATAAATATATAATTACTATATTAAATTACTATAAATACCTTTTTAAAACTAAAAAAACTAAAAAGAAGATTCTATTTCTTTATTAATAATAATATAAATAGATCTATATAGCTAAATATATATTAAGAGGTATAAAATTAAATAAAGTTAGCTTTAACTTATTTTTTAATACTACTAATATTTAAAGATAGAAGATTAAATTAAATACTACTTTAATAAGTATTTTATTTTAATTTTAATAAGAATAAAAGAAAAAGAATAATAAAATAAGAGATCTTAGTAATAAATAAATTTATATACTTATATAGCTTTATTATAACTTAATAAATGCTATAAGAAAGAACCTTTACTTAAGGTTAATAATTTTAACTGCCTTTAAGTAAAAAGAGCCTCTTTTAATAAATACTAAGATAGTAGCTAATAATCTTAAGCTAAGTCTATATAGTAGATAAGCTATTAATAGCTAAATAACTAATAGAATTAAAAAGATAAATAAAAATATAAGTATAATTAATAAGGTAATTAATTTACTACTAATTTTTAGCAGTAATCTTATAATTTCTATTAAGGTAATCTTTAAACTATTCTTAAATAGATAGTTTTAGTATCCTAGCTCTTATAAGTATTATAATTATTAAGTTCTATTAAGTTAAGATATTATAAATTAATTTTAAAGGTTATAAAATAATTTTATTTTATATTTAATAAGCTTAAATCTCTTTAAATTTTTATATAAGCTTAAAACTTTAAGTAAATTTAATAGTAAAGTAATAAACTTAAAAGATAATTAATTATAATTAACTTAGTAATTATTATATATAATTACTATAAGAAATATATTATAAGAAAAAATATATATATTTAAAGAATAAATAAAAATAAATAATTAATACTAATAAAATTAAATAATTAGTCTATAACTTACTATTTTAAGGCATTAAATTAATTATCTATTAAGTTCTTATTATTAAGGCTTTTATTTTAAAAAAGGTTATCTCTTTTATTTTTATTTTTATTATAATTATTACTCTTTAAAATTACTATCTCTTAAAATATAATTTTAATATAATTTATAGTTTCTTATATAATAAGGTTTAAAATATAAGCTATATATTATATAAAATAGGAGTAAAGTAGAGGTATAGGCTATAACTTAATCTTAATCTTATAATTTAAATCCTTAATATTAAGATATATATTATTATCTACTATAATTACCTAAAGGTAATTTAAAAGATAATAATTCTAAAGGCTATATATTATATAAGAGCTTAATATAACTCTGCTTTAATCCTTAAATATATTAATAAATTTAAGTATAACCTTTTTAAATTACTATTAAGTATTAAAAAAATAAGTAAAAATATTAAAAATAATAAACTTATTATAAGGTATTAACTATATATTTAATATAAAAGAGACTTTAGCCTTTAGAGAGAGAGTTTAAAAAATAGCCTTTTATAAAAATAAAAATTTATTTTAAATTTATTTAGTAAGAGTTAAGCTACTAAGTAATTAAAGGTATAATAAGATAAAGGCTATAAGCTACTAAAATACTAAATTTACTATAATATTTATAAATAAATAGCTATTAATAATAAAATAAGTAAAATAATAAATAGATTCTATTTACTATTTAATAGTATTAATCTATTAAAAGTAAGCTAAAATTACTATATTTAATTACTATAAATATACTTATATTAAAATTAAAATATATTATATTTATTTCCTTAAATATTTTTATTTTAAAAGCCTTTTTCTTATAAATAGCTAAGTTTAAATACTTATATATACTTAATATACTAGTTCTAGACATATTAAGATATATTAAAGTAATATAATAAAAGCAATATATAATTTATAGTCTTTTATTTAATCTTTATAAACTTTAATTAAATTAAAATTAGCTAGAAGAGTTTCTTTTCTCCTAGAAGATTTATAATTATATTAATTAATTTTAACTATAATAAACTAAAGCTATATTAAGTTAAAGTAAGCCTTTAATATAATACTTAAGACTTTAGTATATTTTATTATATAAATACTAGATTATATTTACTTAATTAAAAGAGCTATTTTTACATAAACTTAATAAAAATCTAACTATAAATAAAAAAAGTTTTTTAATTTTTTTTTTTTTTTTTTTTATAACTTATAAAAATTTTAAAATAATACTTAATAATCTTAAAAGTAAAATTCTTTTTAAAGTATATATTATATTAATATTCTACTTATTATATATATTTATTTATTAACTATTTTATAAGTATTATTACCTTAATTAAATTAATAGTTAAGCTTTTATATTTTAAGATTTACCTTATAATATAGTAAAAAATTATAATAGTTAAATATAAAGCTATTAAGTAAAATTAAAAATAGATTAAAGAGATTAAAAAGAAAATATAAAATATAAAATAAGTAAAAGCCTTAAGGTTATATATAGTAGTAATTAAAATAAAATAATAAGTTAATTCTTAAATACTTTTTATTATTTATATTAATATAATAAGTAAAAATTCTTTAAAATATCTATTGACTCTAATATATAATTAAACTTCTTATATTATAATTACTATTTTAATAAATTATTTAAGAAATTATATTAAGTATAAAGTCTAATTTATAATTTTAATTATTAGTAATTAAAGTACTTTAAGAAATAAGTAAAAGCTTTATTATTATACTATTTAAAAGTAAGTTAAATATTAATATTTTAAAAATCTTAATTAAGTATAATTAGACTTAAATTTATATATAATTTATATAAAGTATATTACTTTATATTATATTAATATAAAATTAATAAAAATAATTTATAAAAATATAAAATCTTAAAATAGCTTTTTAAAATAATAAATAATAAGTATATTAGCTAATTACTATAAATAATTAGCTTAATTAACTCTTTACTATACTTTAACTTAAGTAAATAAAAATTCTTAGTATTTTATTTCTTATATTAATACTAGCTATATATTTTTTACTTATTTCTATCTTTTAAAGAGTTTTAAAAGTATTAAGGTAATTTAAGATTTAATATTAATAAGCTTTAATAGCTTATAAGCTTTAATAAGAAGCTAGAGTATAAAATAATTAATACTTTTAAAATGCTATAATACTTTCTTACTTAGGCCTAAATGCTATAAAGTAATATTATCTTAAAGAGATAGAGGCTTAAGAAAGTAATTCTATATAGCAGATATATATTTCTACTAGTAATAAATTTATTAAATCTTTCTAAGTATAAAGAGTTTATTAGTTTAATAAAGATATTAATAAGCTTTTTATTATATCTATTATCTTTAATAATAAAAAACTTAAAATCTATTAAAGTTATTATAATAAATTAATATATTATAAAATCTTACTGTTAATACTACTGTTTATTGCCTTAGCATTAGTTATCATTTTATAAGGCAAATATGCTTAGTTAGGCAAATTCTATTTAATTAACTACAGCTTCATTTTGCCTACTAAAGGACTCTTTAACTTTTAAGCATAAACTCTTTCTTACACATAGAATTTTTTTTATCCTATACAATTAACTTTGTAGAATTTTCTAGGCAATTCTATTATACATAAACTCTAAATGCTACCTATAATACAGAAGCCTACTTATAGATTAGCAGTAATTATGCCTATAAGCGTAATAATACTAGAGATCTAAAGGCTATATTTAATCTTTAGCCTGCTAAGGTATAGATCTATTATATTTAAGGTGCTTAGCCTCTACACCTCCCTATTAAGCTACCTTCTATAGTAGAAGCTTCCAGTTAAGCAGTAGAGGAGCTTGCATTTAAAGATAACTAGCTTTTATAACTAGTTATCTATCTGCTAATTATAGCTAATTGCTAATAACTAACTAGCTTTCCTTTTTACCCTAATTCTTGCCCCTTAGTGTATATTTATCTGTAGGGCAATGATATTACTATTATAGATGTTTTAGGGGTAGTTATAGCTAGTTAAAATAGGCTGCAGGCATAGTCAATTAATGCCTACCAGTTGCGCGTTAAGTGAGTTTAACATCTTAACTACGATTAAGGTTAGCGTTATTAATCTTATATTAGGGTAGAGAACTTGCATCTAATGGAGGCTTAGTTGGTTTCTTAATAGTTCTGTAATTATTAAGATGACTTTAAGGATAGATAGATTAGAAAAGGTTAAAGTTATAGGGGAGTTGCAGACCCTGTTAGTTAGGCTTTTTAAAGCTCTTTAGCTAGTTAGGTAATATGCTTATTATAATTAGAGTTGCTTAAGATGCTGCAGCCTAAAGGTAACCTTATTAATTAAGTTTATTAAGACTTTAATCTAGCTAGAGACTTTATTGTTAATACTTCTGTAGCTTATTAAAATACCTAGGTCCTATTTATTAGTTATTACTAGGTTAAAGCTATAAAATATTATAAAATCTTATAATAATATTATTTTACTATTACTTTTATATTAAAAGAAACTTAAAGGAAAGAATATCTTTATATACTTAACTTAAACTTAAAAGCTTATTAAAGAGCTTTTATATAAAAGCTTAATTATTTATAGATAATTTAAAGAATAAATTAAAAGGTTTAAGTGCTTTTAAATTCTTTAATTTTATAATATATTAAATATATAACTTAAGTTAAGAAAAGATATTTAAATTATAAAATAAAAATATAAATTATTTATAATTAATTATAAGTAAGTAATTACTATAAATAATTACTATAAATACTTACTTAAAGAACTTAAATTTAATTTAAATAGTATTAATTTTATATTTACTATTTTAAAAGTAATTTATAATTTTATTATATTTAACTTATAAGAAATATAATATAATAATTATTAGCTATTTAATATAAGTTATATAAATTTTAAGATTAGCTTAAATAATTAGTTTAAATTAATTTAAAAATATTATATTTTTATATTATAATCTTTTACTATTTAATTTATTTATTAGTTTTTAATAAGATTATAGCTTAACTTTTATTTTAATTAAGCATTTTATTAATAAAAGCAAGCTAGTAATTATTCTTCTTAGTAAGATTATTAATATCCTTTTAAAGAGAATTATTATTATTCTATAGGATTTTATTAGCTTTAAAAGTTAATATTATAAATACTTTATCTTTAAAGAGATTATAATATTTACCTTTTTTAATATTACTTTAAATTAGCCTTTAAATATTAATAAATAAAATATACTTATTAATTTATATTATAATTATTAAAAGTAATATCTTTAAGTACCTTTTTAATTACTTTATTAGTATTAAGATAGTCTATATATTAGTAGAGTTTAGTCTTTAAGTAACTTTACTACTAATTAAAGTTCTTCTTTATAATTTTATATTTATAGTATTTTATAAAAAGTATATCTATTTTAGTATAAGCTTTCTTTATATAAGGATTTATTAATAAATTCTTTTTAAGCTTTTATTTATATAATAGTTAATTAAGTAAATACTTTAAAAGAATTAGCTTAAATAATTACTATAAGTATAAATAAGCTTTTTACTTTAGCTTTTATTATTTATTTTTTCTACTTTAAGAAAAATTAGAAAATAATAGCTTTTACTATAATATATAAGGAAGATAGAAGCTAAAGTATAAAAATTAATATTCTTATAGCTAAAAGCAATTATATCTTAAAAGCTAAAAAATTAAGGGTTTAAGGAAAATAAGTTTAAGAGGAGATTAAGATTTCTAGCACTATAATAGAAATAAAAAAATAAATCTTAAATTTAAAGTATTAGTTTTAAATAGATAATAATTAGTAAAATACTTTCTTTTAATTAGCTTAAAATTTATAATAACTTACTATACTAAGACCTATTATTTAAGAAATTAAATCTTAATATTAATCTAATTTTAACCTTTTAAACCCCTTAAATTTTAGAATTTATAAGTTTTAAGTAAAGTTTAGTATTTCTTTTTATTTTAGCCTTTTTAATTAATTCTTTTATAGTAATTAATTAAAATAATTACTTTTATTAAGCTTATACTTTAAATTTTAATACTATATAACTTTTTAAATTTTATAATTTCTAATTCTTTTTCCTTTTATTTTAAAAGTTTTTATCTTTAATCTCTTTTTCTTATAATAATCTATTAAGATAATTACTTTTAATTCTTTAATTACCTAAAATAACTAATAGTTAAAGCCTTTTCCTATAAGTAGCTTAAAAGACTACTAGTAGTAAATAGCCTTAAAAGTCTATTACTAGTTGTTAAGGCTTGAATAAAATAGCCTATGAATTCGATATAGGTCGAAGGATAGATAACTGTAATAGGTATAGAAGAGGCTGTAGAAATAGGAGGGAAAAAGGTTGTAACTGTGTTGTAGATAGGCATAAGGTAGGATGTATAAGGTAAAAGTAGATTCGTTGAGAAGAGCGATTTTTTCCAAATTTAATGATATATATTAT